>OMNV01018301.1:2586-64780 GCA_900303265.1 Brotula barbata
CCAGTTGTTTAAGCAGGGGGCCATGCATCAAACTTCAATTTTCCGGCCGATTGAATAAATGATTATTTTCTCTGTCTGTGTGAGAACAGTTCAGTTCAAATGAATCGCTGCTGCCGGGCCTGCACAGCCTCACAAAGCTCCGGATCGTCAAGGCTCCTTCGCGTCTAGCACCTCATAGAGACACCGAGTCCAGCAGTGTGGACCAACATCCCAATATAACACAGAGCCTCTAGACAGACGTCACATACAGCCAATCTAGAAATCCGTACGCCAATATTTGAGTGTGTTGGATCAATGTTTGCATCGGTCTGCACAGCACCTAAACCTCCCGTTCTGTTCTTCTCTTACTTGCCTATAAATGCGTCAAAGATGTGTTTTCCTCCAGCAAAAATGTACATTCAAAGCAAAGCACATCCACGGATTACAACATATTTTTATTTATCTATTTTTGCAGCTGCAGCTGGCTGTTATCATTTATTCTTGTTACCCTTATTATCTCTAGTAATAAGATGATTATTTGGAGATATTTGGTCCTCAATCTTTACCTCTTAATTAATCAAATTTTTAAGCTTCTTAATAAAATCTGTGAAAGCGGGAAAATATTTTTCTATTTATAAAAAATTACAGGTCCTATTATCCCGCTCGTACACACACACACAAACATGCATATATATGTACACACATGCACACATACACACAACCCCCTTATTAATAGATTTTATAAACCTGTTATATTTAACCTTTAAATTGTTAAACTCGTTGGTCTAATGTCAGAATTTTATTTTTATATGTTCACGTATGTACAAATGATCAGTAGCTGCAAACAAAGTGCTCGTGTCTACATTTGGTGTAAATATTTTCTGTAAATGATGAATAAAACTGATTTTTATCAGTTTATCAGCTAATATTTTTCCCATAGACTGAGCTGATGATCAGTGACCTTTTTACTCCATAAGATGCTGTATTTATATAAAGCTTCCAAAGTGTATTTGTGTAAAGACAAACAGGTCATATACTGTATATTATATTCAGTAACCATAACCCTAAAATAAGAGCGTCTAGTCAGACAGCAGATGATCTGTCTGACAAAGAGCTCCGTCACCTTCCAGTCCATCATTTCGAGCTCCCCGCACTGACACAAAGCTCCGACCTCAGATCCATTCACATTCATGGGCTTGTTTTAACGCAGCGGGCCCGGGGAGCAGCGAACACGTCCGCATTATGTGCGACAAAAAGGGGGCCGCGCTGCTCAAAAGGCGGCTGGAGTCAATCCATCAAAGTGACGCGTAATGGAGAGGAGAATCCTGAAACCATATGGCCGCACAAACGCTCTCCTCTGGCCGCCTTTGTGCGCTCCGAGCCGCTGGACTGTGCGCGATGGCGACACGCTTGTCCCCGTATTGCGCACTGCTGGAGAGCGGGCCCCCAAGGACCGAACACACACAAACACACACACACACACACACGCACACACACACACTGCAGATTGTGATTCTCAGAGAGAAAAATGAAAGAACAGGCAGGAGGCCAGAAGCAGCTTGTTGTTGTTTTTCCGACGCATTTTCTGCGCCACACGCAGCAGATGAGAATGAAAATCAAACAAAATCATCCCGCTTCAACACAGTTCACATATGGATTTGATAGAAATGTCGCTAGGCAGACGGAGTATTTGAAAATGTATTTTATTTTACACTGTGGGTAGAGTTTACATTACAATTTGTACAGTTTACGCTTTGGATAAAGGCACTTAAAGGGTGTACAAACCATTATAAATATATTAAATTGTCTTTTATTACAAGCAGTTACACATTTTTCCTGTGTGTGATTATCGTTTCAGAACCACTGATTAAGCTTATCAAAAACGAAGCTGTGTGTCCGTGTGTGTGTGTATACGAGAAAAGCCAAAAATCAAACAAAGTAAACATGCGGGGAAAACATTTCAGTGATTGTAGTCAGTCAGCAGTGTGAATATGTGAGTGTGAGTGTGTGTGTGTTTGCACCTGCGTCTCTACAACCTTCCTCATGCGTCCTTCCTCCTGTGTGCTCTGTGTCTGCCCGCAGTTGCGTGTTTTTGTCACGCGTGTTTACGTTGGCGGTGCGCGCTGCCTGCGGTGACGCAAACTTTGGAGTCCGTGCTTATGAATTCCCCGCTAAAGTCGCGCAGTTTGCGTCGTTCAGTCGTCCACGTCGATCTCCTCATCCTCGTCCTCCGAGCAACATTTGCTACTCAAGCGGTCTGTGTACCGAGATGAGGCGGGGGATGGTGGCGACATGTGCGGCCTGTTGGAGTCAAAGCTCTCGGTGCTGCCGTGGTGGGATCTCGGGGAGACCGGCTCGGCCTCGGTGTGGCCCGGTACCGTCACGGGCCCCCCGCCCATGCCTCCCGCCGCGCACTTCTCCAACTCGGCCAACTTGGAGAGCTTCTCATAGGCCACGGCACCCACGGCCTTGGCGGACTCCACGTCCGCCTTCATCTCCTCCAGGTCCCGCTTGAGTTTGGCCCGTCGGTTCTGGAACCAGGTGATGACCTGCGCGTTGGTCAGGCCGAGCTGCTGGGCGATCTGGTCCCGGTCCGCCGGGCTTAGGTACTTTTGGTAAAGGAAACGCTTCTCCAGCTCGTAGATCTGATGGTTGGTGAAGGCCGTGCGGGACTTCCGCCGCTTCTTCGGGGTGTTCCTCTGTCCGAAGAGCGTCAGGCCGTCCCTGCCTGGAGGACGGAGGACGAAGAAGTTACATAGGAGGAAAATAAGGCCACAGTCGGAGCAAAATCAAACATCATGAGAGAACATTTCAATGATTACAAATGACTATATAAAAAAATATATATATTAAACATCTTTTAAAACAATTCGTTTAGGATTTTTTCTTCTATATTCTTCACATGACAAACAAAAGGATGTTACATCGTCAAAATCACCAACGGGTGTCGACACGTTTCCATAGCGACACGTTTCCATATAAACTTAATGAAATCAAAACACAGATATGATTGGTTGCAAATGCGATCATAAACAGAGCAAAATAATCTTTGTTTATTTCTGGTTTTATGTGTCATCTGCG
This sequence comes from Brotula barbata, assembly GCA_900303265.1. Classification (NCBI taxonomy): domain Eukaryota; kingdom Metazoa; phylum Chordata; class Actinopteri; order Ophidiiformes; family Ophidiidae; genus Brotula; species Brotula barbata. The sequence goes on from OMNV01018301.1 coordinate 5,647, forward strand.
CTCTAAAACACAGGGGCTACATTAAAATACAATGACACACGAGTGGAGGCTGCCCTGACGTCTCCGAGCTCAAATTCACGACAGATAAAAGGCACCAACGCACAATAAATACACGAACTCATAACGCTGTAACAAAACAAACACAAGACAAGGAGGGATTAACGGTCCAGATGACTGTAAATCTAACAGTCTGTATTTGTAACGTAATAATCTCGGCGTTATTCCTTATCAATAACAATCATTTTAAAACAATAACACGTGCACGTAGACCCCTGCGATGTTTACTAAGACTGTGCTGAGTATATTTAGACGCACGTTTCTCTGCCAGGGGTTCATTCCAAAATGTGCATGTTTGTTTAAGTTCGAATCAGCGTCACCCGCGTTGTTACCTTAAATAACCGAAGACTACATTTGCATAATTCTGTGCTTTTATTTTCCCGGTGAAGGTTGAGACTGTCAGAATAAAGGCGGTCTTACCCTCCGCGGCTTGCAGGACGCTGACCTCCAGGCCCTTGAAGGTTTTGCTGGCCAGCTCCTCCAGGGCGCACAGCGGAGACGTCTGGCTGAGCAGAGCGCGGCTGGAGAAGCTGTGACCCGCAGAGGGCACCTTCTCTCCCGGGGAGAGGAGGTGCGCCGCCCCGCACAGCGAGTAGCTCCGTCTCACCGACGGCTTGTTCAGGATGTCCTCGATGCTGAACGGCGTCAGCGGCTTGTTGGAGTTGGCGGGCGGCGGGAGTTGATCCAGCGGACTGCGCCTCCGCTCGTCCGCCACCGCGGGACATTTCGGGTCGTCTTTGGAGGTCATGGTGTGGAGAGGGGCGTTTGGAGAGCGCCGATTTAAAGCAAGGACGCGCCGGTAAAAGTTATGGAGAGCGAGGAGAGAGAGAGAGAGCGCGCAGGGGAGGAGAGTGAATCCACCGGTCTGATTTCGGATCACAGGTGCCTCTGCAGCCGCATACCGGCCGCCGAGGCTGCAGGGAGACTTGTGACTTCCCGTTAGAGTCCCACGACTCCGATCCACGGTGCGCAAGGAGAACCCATCCGGTGGACGGTGATGCACCAAAAGCAGCGACGATTGACCAACACTAACAAGTTATTGCTGACTGGAAGGCAATCAATTATGGCCGCACCTCTCTCTCTCTCTCTCTCTCTCTCTCTCTCTCTCTCTCCCTCCCTCTCTCTCTCCCTCTCAGTAATTAGAGGGCAAGGCGGAGAGGAGGAGTCCAATTAGAAACTAAAACGCGCCCACTTAACGCTTCCACACTAAAATTAGATAATTTGTCACAAAAACAAGCAAATGTGTTTTCGCTGCGTGGTGTCGCCCTCATTTACATCCACGGAGTAATCCACACCGGGCGTGCCGGTTTGGATAGCCCCGCTCTGCGTCAATCTTCGGGCCAATTACGCACAAAAATAGAAGTTATTATAGCACTCACATCAAGCAGGAAAAAAATATGGCAAGAGAGAGGGAGAGAGAGAAAGGGAGAGCGAGGGAAGTGTGTGTGTGGTGAAGGCTCAGGAATAAAGAGAGACGTATGTCAGCATGATGGAGACACACACAGGGACAGGCGGGAGGGGGGCCTCACCCTGGCCTGAACACCCTCTTTCCCACCGTTCTATAACTCAGCAGCAAAGAGCTAGGAGTCCAATCCTCCCATCAGCCACCGCGAGGAGGGCCAAACAAAAAGGAGGCTCACCTCCATCATCAGATAAACAACAGCAGCGTCAAAACGGAACCATCCCAGCTCTTATACTCCAGTTTATAATAATAATAATAATGATCATAATTGATTATTATTATTATTATTATTATTATACTACTACTACTACTACTACTACTACTACTAATAATAATAATAATAAAATATTTAATCATTACTGTCGATATGGTAAAATAACAAAATATAACAAAAACGCTCAGAAAAAACAAAGCACACTCACACACACATTTAGCAAAGTTTGATTGATATAACCTGGATTGTAGAGCAAATTATGATTTAACAAGTCTTATAGGGTTGACATTATTAATGTAATAAGCTCTTCTATTATTGAATAATATTATTGAAGTTGTTGTTGAATAATAAATTATGCAATCACGTTCATAATTCTTATAATAAATATGAGGTGCATCCGTCACCACCAATTTACAACTTGCTTACTAAAATAATGTCTCTTAAATCTATTATCAATCAATATAATATCAATCTGATTCATTTGACGTTCACGTAGGAATGGGACTGTTAGATTATATTGCAAAATAAAATGGACAACCTTTGACTCTCAGCAGTCCGACCAGGGTGCCAAATACCAAAACATCTGGACCCTGACAGCTCTGAAGGCTTTACTCCAAATCAACTATAGAACGTACAGTATAATATTACACGTATATCACCAGCTTTAACTACACTATAACTGTATTCACAGCACCGTTATTTTTTACTACCATCATACTGTAAGGAATCAGGCGTGAGGCAGCAGAATAATTGACTTTTCCCCCCCCACTTGTGACTGACAGGTAATTAAGTCATGCATTTATTAAATCTTTCATGATGTGAACAATTAATAATAATAGTAATAATAAAACTAATAATAATGTTAACATGTTAAATAGGCTTTTGCTTGAAATGATTCAATTATATTATTTAATTTATTAGTCCTTAGACGATAAAAAGTTTAAATTTTGGTTTGTTGGTAAAAAAACAAAACGTTATTCTCACATTCTATTTTAATCTCACAATTCAATAGTGCCTCAGCTTTAATTTCTACCAATTCTCACGCTCTCTCTATTCTTTTTAAATATTGATTTCTATATTTAAGGACTTGCAGCCAGTGTGCCATTGGAAAATGAAAGGCGGTCCAACCCACTGTGCAGAAACTGAAGCTCTGATTGGTCAGCTGAGAAATCACAGCTCCTGTTTCTGGCTGGGCCCCCTTTAATTTTTATTTAAAGGGAAACTGAATGTTAAATATTCAATGTACGGTGGTGTATGATAGGAACACAGGATGAATAAAAAAAGAAAATATCTTCCAAATCACTGACAAATCCACCTGCAAACATGGCAAAATATTCAACACTAAAATAATTCCAGGGTCGCTGCTATTTTGTGATAGCATCGCAAGTACAATACCAATAATAATAATGATTAATAATTGGGTAAACAATGTAACGTCAGCCCAGTCAGCCTCACGGAAGGATGATTAGGGAGTTTTGGGGCGGCCATCTGCAGCCGCAGCCGTTCTGAGGTCTGACAAAGTCCTCAGACAGTTTTATTTCATAATTTACTCCTGCTTTGGTCATGCTGTGACATTTGATTACACGCCTCGTCTTGGATCTTTTCTGAGCGGGCCTCCTGCCTGCACCCCGGCTCGTTTCATTCTCCATCATTGAGCCCAACATCCGCACTGATGGATGTGATGTCTTCATCTGATACCCACCCACAATTGGAGAAACCTTCACTTTTCCACGTAGGTTTGAATTTCATCTGAGGGAAGTCTGTTCTGTGAAGTGCCGGCCCCGGGCCCCCAGGCTGGCCTGCTGTAAATATGGACCCCTGTGGCTGTACAGGCCTCCACTGACACAGATAGCATTAAAGCGATGTGGACGTCCATTAAAAGAAACCAAATTAGTTTTCCATGTTTGTGGCTCGATCCCCTCAGATGCTGATTGTAATCGGCTGTGCTACAAAGACAGCTGCAGCATTGCATTCAGGTATTTCTGAAGTTAAATCTTTTCACAAGGCAAAGCCGTTACGAGGAAAAGTACTTCAGGTAGAGATGATGAGTAATTTGAGAATTTGCAAGCAGCAAAGCTATTAACAGTGATGCCCACACAATCAAATCGTCCAGCTAAAAGTAACTAAAAGCTGAGAGGAAACCGAAGAACCGGGTGTTGATTCTCTGTGGGTCCGACATTATGACCAACTCATCCTAGATTTACAGGCACTCCATAGTCTGATTATTTGTTTGTACTGAAACTGAGCAGAATTATTAGTATTCTCCAAGCATACATGACACTTTGTGTATTCACATTTGTAATTTGCTTTCACGCACTAAACAAAAGTCACACACTGATCAAATGTCTGGAGACAAACACAAGGTTTATGATGCTGGGATAACAAGCCCACAACAATTCCCCGTGGTTAGTTTGAAACTAGAGTGAATCAAGAGAGAGTCTAAAAACACATGGCTCCAAAGTGTATTTGGATCCAACCTGACCCAATGAAACCCAACATGCGGAATCAAACCCTGATCTGAATGAACCACACCGGTGTGAAAGCGGCCTTAGCGAGACGGCACGAATAACTTAGAGGTAGGGGCATGAGCTAAGACCAGGCCTCTAACAAGCTGCTGTCTCTGAGTGACCTGAAGCTGGGCCGGTCCAATGTAGACTAGTAATCACACTGTCACTCTGACCACTGCAGCAGGGGCAAGAGAGGGAGAGAATCTGTGTTTAACCTAAGTGCCAAAAGGTATTCAAGGTGAACACACATACACACACACACACACACATATCAGCCAGTGCGACTGAAATCTGGGAAGTTTTTATGTAGACACACACAGATGTGTAGGAGTGTGCGAGTGTGTGAGGGAGGATTTGACCTTTGATGAATGTTTTGTTGTGCAAAGCCGGCGGCTTCAAGCAGAAAACGGGACAGATGCACCTTGAAGAAGAGAGCGAGGAGCATCCTATGATCGATGGCTCCACTTTAGGCTTTTACCAGGAAGTGGAAAAGGGCGGCTGCACTCCGTACGTGCACATGCTTTTTAAAATCTCCATTATACTGCGATTAAAAATGGGCTTTCAAACATAATGTCAACACATTAATGCAACTAAAACGAGCAAAAATTGAAGTATGCTTACAAATGTATGAGGGTTTGAGGGTTTTTATGTGTTTACTAAATGATCAAGGACCAAACAAGGACAACAAAGACCAAGGACAAACACCACAATAACTGCAGCTGATTCTGAAGGACAAAGGCAGATCATTGAGTGCAGTTTGTAGAAGAACAGTCAGGAAGAAAAGGCCAAGCTGCTGCACGTTACTGAGTCAAGGTGTTAGTGAGCTGAATCTGCGTGGTTGAATCTGATCTCTTTCCGGCCATCTCGAGCAGACTGCTGTCCTCTCCGACCGTGGACCGTGACTAAAGTGATTTATTCATTACCGATGACTGATGACAATAGTCCGATGTGTTCATTAATAGTGACCTTCCCTTTGCTCCCTCCTCCCCAGCTGCAGACTGTGACAAATCACCGCTTTGATGAGAGAAACTTGTAACTCCGATTTCAATGTTGGTCAGGTCTTGTGTGTCTGGATTTGAAAGGGGAGATTTATGTGCTGTGTAAAAGCCTGGACCCCATGAAACTCGGTCAGAACCTTAACGTGAGATTTCTAAATGACCTTTGTAAGCGTGATTTCAATGAAAGAACGAAATTTAAATCCTGCGGTGGCCAAAAAGTGAAATGATGATTGGATGCGAGCTAAAAGTTCTGATCCTTTTGCTCGGTCTTGCTGACTTCAGCAAAGATCTCAATGGTCTTATACCAAAAGTTCACATTTAGGAAGAGACTATGCGGGTAAGTTAGAGATAATTATGTTCAAAGATTCAAAGCTTTATTGTCACAAGCACTGCATGCACAGTGAAATTCTCAGTTTGTAGTTCTCTCTTTATGCCATCCTTAGGGACATTAAGAATTAAAGTAGGAAGAAGACAGAGATAAGAAAAGCAAGAAAAGAAGAGTAGCAACAGAAACAAACGAGACAAAAGAGACAAATAACTAAAACACTACTCCGTTAACATTTTTTCATCTTTTCCATGTGTTATGTCCTTTTGGTTTCTTTTTTCATTCCATTTTTCTGTTCTCCTCGTCTTTCCCCTCATCTCCTCCTCTTGTTGCCTCTTTTATCTCCTTCTTGCCTTATCCTCCTCTCTCTACCTCAACATTCCTCCTTTGTCCTGAAATCCCCCTTACTTTCCTTGTTTCCTCCCCACTATTTCATCTTCACTCCTTTTCTCTCTCTTTTCTCTCCTCTCCTGTTCTCCTCTTTGTCTCCTCTTTTCTGCTGTACATCCCTCCCTCTTCTTCTCCTTTCCTCTCCTTGTGGAGGTTCATTTCAGGGACACCACAGATTTAGCTGGAAATCACTCTCTCCATATGTCAGCCAATGTAATGATCCAGACCATTGTTTTTCCAGCCAGTTGTGGTCAATAGGGTGTCACGTCCAAGGTTGGATAGTTAACTACCTGCTGCTGGGCGACGACTTAACGACATTCAAGAGATAATCTCAAAAGGATGCGTTTTTTTTCCCCTCAGAAAAGTAGTCGGCGGTCATTAATAACAACAAATATTGTTATTGCTGGAGCTCTTGAGCAATGCACCATTTGTCAATGAGAAGTGTGCTAAAGGAAAATCAATGTTTAATTAAAGGCAAGGTGTTTAGCAGCATCAGACAAAAACAGAGCCTCTTTAATCCAGACAGTCTCAAACGATTGCTGCTGTTTGACAGAAACCTCAATGCACTGATTGGCTTCTTCTATATCCTCTGGACAAATGGGAAATGTAGAATAAATAAGAAGAGATTATTGTAAACCTTCAGCCTATTGACAGTGTGCTTTGGTAAACAGTTTGTGGTTTGTATGTGAGTGTCAGAGGACATAAATGCACATCTGTACATAGACGTGGCAGAGAATGCATGTGTGTGTGTGTATGTGTGTGTATAGATAAATGTGTAAAATGGCTGTGGAATAAAGATTTGAGTGTATTTGAGTGTCCTATGCAATACATAGCAAAAAAGGCTATGAAATCACTTATCCTTCTGGTGTTTCATGCCATTCTATTCATTCGATTCGATTCAGCCTTTCAGTGAAAAAACAAAAACAAAACAGAAAACACACCGGGATGAATCACTCACTCGTGACCGCAGAGTCCCAGGTTCACTCCCAGGTAGCTGTACCTCCAACGTGGGGGATCAATTCCTTATCGGTACACTAGTGACTCCTGTTGGTCGGTCAGGGTGCCTACACAGAGAAAGTAAAGAACAGGGTGCTGACAGTGAGTATATCTGCATGCACTGTGAGTACGTCCCTGCATCAATAGGAATCCCACCACTCTTAGAGTACATATCCTGTACTGCATGCTTGCAGTATTAAAAAAGTCCTCCTGAGGAAATACATGCAGAGGTTGCATTTTTTACGTCTATATTTTTAAATCTTTGCTGACGTTAGACTAATCTTGATCATTTTTAACCTAAAGAAAATAACCTATTCACGTCACAACAGTTGATGGAGCAAATGACAAATGAAAATTCCTCCAGGTGTGACTGTGTCACATGTGAAATTCATTTTTGTGGACCTAAATTTACATTATGATGTAATAACTCCATTTGAGCTACACAACTGTGCCCATGTTTGTTATTTTTGTGTTATCAGTGATGGGTGTAAAATGATGGCAACATTGTGATAAGATCTACCCTGAGTTTATTAATGTAAATGGGTGTGTTTAATATCATCTTTGAAAACATCAACCCTGACTTCAACATCTACGCCAACGCCACAAAGACGTCAGCGCAACTCTGGAGGATCTCACCTAATAACTAAATTATCTGCATTACTGAGTGGGCGTTCCATCTATTAGTGCAGGCTGACTGACTGTGAATGAGAGGTTAGAGCTGGGTGGAGATGCAGTCTGTCACTCAGTGATGACTTCATTAAAATGCTGCCATGGATAAAGGAGCGAGTAACAAATAAAGAAGACAAAACCTATTTTTGATTAAAGACGTGTTTACCGACAAATTAAACGTGCATTAACCTCTTAAATTCCAAGGCAAGAATCAGTGGACCCATATTCATAAATCTAAATTATAGTGTAAATAAAATATTTGGCCTTGCCTGAGGTTTGTGCTTTCATGTTCTCTGTGGAACGGTCACCAACCATTTCCCTTTACACACTATCAAAATGTTATGTAAATGCAAGTTTAAGAACTTTGCCTATATTCTCTTGAATCTTAATGTCAAAATATCTGCTGGTAAATAGAAATCTAAAGGATCTTTGCATTACAAACAGTTTCAATCCATCAGATTTAGTGTCCTTGGCAACTCGTAATATAATATGTTTAACAGCAAAACCTTAAATTACACAAGTTTTTACTTCTACATCTACATCTCGAGATGATCAACAGTTTTTTCCTCTAGTGTAAAATTTTCATATTAGATCGACTTTCAATGTTTTTGTCATGACTGTGAAATTCTTCAAAATCAAAGCAACCCTCTCTGTTCACAGCCTGCACTGTAGTAAACCATCATCACAGCTTTTAAATGCCACCTCGCTCCTACATTGATCGAACACTGGCCTCTCCAGATCAATGGGAATTAAAGTATTCCTGAGGCTAGAGGCGACATAGAGGGTCACGACCCTCGAGAGCTGCACTGATTGGATGGAAAGGTCGGTGTCGGCACCAAAAACTTACCAGGAGCCGTGCACACACGGATACTTTTCTCTAATTACACATTTACTGGTGAGGGAAGTGCAAATTGAAAATTTTTCATATTTCATTTTGGGCCTTTTCTTGGGTGGATGGTGACACATTTATGATGAAATTAAATTTACAATAACACAATGGCATCTTGGAAAATATTTTCCAGCGCTTAAACTTCATAGCAACATGTCATTTTGCCCGCTACTAAAACATTTTATTGTGTAAAACAAATGATTAAATCAGCCTGTGCAGTGCATTATTTGTTACCGATTTGAATATGATTTTCAGGTTGCTCAAACAAATGACCCTTGATGCTAGAAAATCCTCCAGAAGTGAAGGATGTGAACAATTTTCAGAAATTGCTTCTGCTTAAATTTAACATGATGATTATGAATGTAAGAAGCCTGCGTGTGTGTGTGTGTGTGCGTGCCTGCGTGTATCTGGGGGTAAATGCCCTTCTGTGGCTGACATTTTCCTTTAAATCAGCTGGACTCCCAGGCTCTGCCACACTTGAACTACTGGTAATGAATCACTTGGCCAGCAGGATGCACACACACGAGAGAGAGAGAGGGAGAGAGAGAGAGAGATAGAGAGAGAGAGAGACACAGGGGAGAGAGAGAAAGAAACAGACAGAGAGTTAGGTTATGTTTGGAAAACCTGACAAAAGCCGTCAATCTACTTTGGGTTTAACCTCTCAGTCTCTCTCTCTCTCTCACACACACACACAAGCACACACATATATACATGCCAAGAGTGATATAAATTGAGTGATTGAGTAAGTTAGTAAGTGTGTGTGTGTGTGTGTGCGTGTGAGTGAATGCCAAGGAAGAACATGTATATCATTCTTTGAACACGTGCAGGTGGACAAGTTTAATTGGATCTTACACTAACACACACACACTCAGATGCACGCGAGGACTGTGTATATTCCCATGCATGTGTGAGCGCGTGTGTAAGTGAAGTTGTCCTTCTGCGACAAACATACACAAACCCTAAACAATTCTCCCATGCATCATCCGAGGCATATGGGCACAGTGTTTGTGTGCACACACACATGCATGTATGGGCATTTGTGCAGGGACACACACACGCGCACACACACATATCTCTGGCCTCTCAGATTGCTCCAAGATTTATTCCCCTGCCAAGGCAGCAGAAAATTGACTTGTTTCATGGAGGCAGGCTATTGACACACTACAGAGAGACAGAGAGAGAGAGAGAGAGAGAGAGAGAGAGAGAGAGAGAGAGAGAGAGAGTGAATAGGGCGGAGGGGCTGCCCAACACAGATCATGAACAAGAAAAAGAGGAAGAAAAAAACAAAGAAAAAACAAAAGGCACCAAGTCGAACGAGAAAAAGGCTGAAGGATTGATGGTGGGCAGGTAGAGAAAGAGAAGAGACATGGAGCGAGGGCATGAGAGGTAAGCAGTGAATAGAGAGAGAGCAAGAGAGAGAGAGAGAGAGAAAGAGAGAGAGCGAGTAATGTAATCAGCAGTGTGGGAAATAGCTGTGAGTAAAATGGTCTGGTTGACATTTATATAAGAGGATATTGATGACATGAAGCCACTGCTCTGATAAAGCTGTTCATTTAACCAGTACATCATTCACAGCCTGCAGAGACACACAGGCCAGTGTGTGTGTGTGTGTGTGTTTGTCAAAAAACAGCAGGATGTACATAACATAGAAATATACCAATGCACTAGCCAGGATGGTTCAAATTGGATACTGAAGCATGCATGAGGAGAGAGCACACACACACACGCATACGCTGTCCTGCATCTTGCTCTTCCTCTCTCTCTCTCTCAGATACACATACATACAGTCTTTGTTCTCTTTCTCGCTTGCTCTCTGTTACGCCTATATCTTGGATTGAATCCATGAGGCAAACACACACACGCATGCACACAAACACATTGGGCCTCCACTGGATAAACGGGCATCAAAGTTTGTGCAATGAACAGAAATCTTGAAGGTATATTCAAACACACACACACAAACACCTGAGGGGGGCAAATCCCACCTTAGAGAAAGAGAGGCTAATTCTGTTTTTATGGCTGCTCACTTGCAAAACAACACAGGAAACACACATACACACACAGGGAGTAGAGGCAAAGCTGGTGAGCTGGGCACTTTTTTCTGCTGTTCTCAGCTCAGGGATCTCCACCTTCAGACGTGGGATAATTTAGCCCACACTCCTGGGCTCCACTCTGTACTCCTCTGAATACACTCACATTATATTAGTACCAGCATGCACACTGTGCATATTGAATACTCATGTGTGGGAGATAGACTGTGGTAATATGCAGTAAGGTTTAGGCCAAGGCTTGGGTCCACATACTATAAAAGAGATCAATGCCCGAGATGTAGGGTGGGACTTGAGTCACACTTCAGTCCTAAAAAAGAGGACTTGAGACCGAAGTTGGACTTAAGTGCTGTGAGACTGACTGTTCGCGAACAAAACAAAAAGCTGATAATACAACTGCATATTTAATTATAGATCTATTTATGAAGCCTGCGATCAAGAATGTATGAGTTAATAAAATCAATAGTATGGAGCCAACCTATTCAGCATGTGTGAGGGAGTGCTCCTGGTTTAACTGACTCATGTCAGCCATTCAACATTGTATTTTTGCAGCGCACATTATTTATCTGCTCATTCATCAAGAGGACCAGCCATATGTCCACCCTCAAGAAGTTCAGAATAAAAAGACATTTATGGCAAATTAAAAGTGATCTGATAATACTGTTATTTTTGTCAGTTTTTCAAAAATGCCACATCCTATCTACAATTAGACATATTGATCCCATGATAGATTACCAGGAGCTGTCATTCACTTTTACATTAATGAAGGAATGTTTTTATGAGAACATGAAAAATTCTGGATTGTGAGCCTCGGCAGAGGTATGAGCAAAAATGATTGCCCTCTAGTTATGGAACACGCAATTCAAAACAAAGCGCTGAGGCACTCAATGATACTCCGAAATCACAGCTACCATGTGTGTACATAGTGAACAAAAACATGGAAGTTCCTTGCTCTTCTGTCTGTCCAGTTTCCTGTGTTTGATTCTTAAAGATCCACTGATAAAGGAGCTTGAATGTAACTGAAGTACATGGTTTAATGCTCAGAATCTAGAGCTCAGTGGCTGTTAGAAATCTGAGCTGCAGACTGTGGAAGACCACATCCACTACAGTGTGTGTGTGTGTGCTTTAGGCCTCACAAGCTGTGTGAATGTATGGCAGATCAAGTATTTGACTTTTTATAGGAAACCACACAGATGATTTCACCATAGCTGGTGAGGTTAATGTGAATCACTCTGAGCCCGGTTGATAATGTTGAAACAATGTTTGGGGTTTACACCATTCGTGATTTGTGAGGTAATGCGCGCTTTACTCCCCAATCACCAACATGGTTTTTAAGCAACCAATCATGGCTGCTGATATTTTCTTCGGGCCATTTGTCTGGAGCCGATTTCATCCTCTTTCATTTTTACATTTGTCTTTCCTCTTCCTGCGTTCCTGTCCTTTTCTCTCCACCCTCACACCTCTTTTAAAGGTCAATGACAAATTGAGAACAATTTTCCATTACTGAGGTCGATAGTTGTTTCTGGAGAAAAAGCTCCAGAATGAAATGAGAATACACAACTGCAGAAAATGCACGCAGAAGAGAGAAATCTGTGGATGCACATGTCTTCACACGAGAAAAGAAAGGAACTACAGGAAGGCATCAAAGATCAAGGATGTGCACTCCTAATGTGGTCATGTTGATTTGTTTGGGAATGTAACAACCTCACTGCAACAGTTGCATTTTGCATGGAATGCAAAATGCATGTCTTCTACTGGAAGCTTTGCTTGTTGACATCAAAGGATTTTCATTTGAGCACATTTATACACAGCATCTGTCAAAACTTGAGGCCTACAGAAGAATCAAACGTGCAGAAACACCTTCGTGGTTAAAGGCAAACTGAGAATCAAGGGTGGTAACAGATCTGACTACATGAGGCAGCTAAGGAAAACACTCAAACATACACACACTCTCATGCACTACCAGTCACCACCGTAACGTGTCACACAAGTGGCCTCTGAGCGGGAGAGCTAACCTCCATTAACCTTTCACCTCCTCTGAAAGCAGCAGCGCTGAACCATGCTTTGTGTGATTTCATCGTTGTTTGGTGTATATCTGGACATATGATTCTCTTTGTAAATTTTGCTGTGGATTCTGTCAAACGTTGCTGATGCTGCAACTGCTGCATGGCCAGGATGTGCCATTTCTTTAACTGACAGTATGACTATTTATGGTTTTATTTATGGTTATTTACAGTTTTCTTCAATCCAATACAGACAGGATTAGTTTTAGATAGGAAAGTGGGCTAAAGTAATTATTGGCAGAGAACCTCTGGCAGTTTAATCCCGTCCAAAATGGTTCATCTTTGTACATTTATTTTGCCTTTTATCGTCTTTTACCTGAAATAGAGAAATCTAGATTTCTAGCTTTTCATAGCTCTCAAGCATTCCCATTAAAATATCCAAATATCTGGTGGAGCTGTTAATTATTTCATATTTTCAATTAAATCTTCATATTACCATTTTCACCATTTCCATTCTGTCGGTGACATATTTGTTTTTCATATTTTTTTATCTTTTATTTTTGAAACCAAATTCATCTTAGAACAAGTTTGTTTTTCAAGAGTTGACATTTGGACTTAAACATGATCTGACACCCGGCCTGGTGTTAACCCTTTGTGCATACCACGCTGATACCATCATGTTACAATGGCTACAGTGATCCGTGCCTGCACCGACCTCGAGCTGGAGGAGGCAGGGAAAGTTTATCCCATCTTGTGTCCCTGGAACAGGTGCAGGATTTTGGCATCGATGGCTCTGTACAGCTCAGCGCTTAACTGTGGACAGAGGTGGAAAATAGCATTTTTCCAACACACGCAAGGAAATGATTCTGTTCTGAAAAAATCTGACGTCAGTCTTAGATGGTGATATTTTATTTTCAGGAACTCATCACGATGTTAACAAGTTTATTTTAAGGTCTAAACTAGTGTTGTTGAATAACTCAGCAAATCAGTTTTATCAATAAATCAATTTTAATTTAGATAGATATGTCTCCCAATGACATACATTAACACACATGCATACACACGTTCCTTTACCACTCTCGTTATATTTCCAACTACGTTTTGTGTAGATTCCCATACCGTTTAATCAGTTCTTCCACAACTGTGCAAGTAGCTGTTATCAAAACATTTGACTCAAGCCTCTTTCACCACATAAATGATAGGACTATTCTCTCGTTTGATCATGTCACAAAGGCCTGAACCTAAAATGAGCCAACTGCTTTGTCAACACATTAACCTCGGGCCATTTGGTCCGGGAACATATGTCTGGCCTCATTCACGTCCAAACATATCTCCCCTGTCACTCTGTTTTACGAGCTGGGATTAAAAGTTGTTCGGTGGAAATTCCAGTGCTTCCACAGTGATGGGAATGTACGCCGATGGCTCTGGCCTCAGAACAGTGTAGTGGAACGTGAGGAAAGCAGGAGAAGGCCACACACAGAGGACACGGCCAAGAGATGTAGTTTGCACGTCAGTAATCCGCAAGAGGGGATGACAGTGTCTGTTAAGGGGACGTGAATTGATTAATTAACCAGGGCTAAAGTGTGTACGAATGCATTAACTGACGTTAAACAAATGGTTTGTAGTTGAGTATTTCTGAACTGCACTGAATACATTCACACATGGCTGAATAATGGCGATACACAAACGGTTCAAGATTTATACTGTAGTTAGCATGCACTGGAACCACGCCTAGCTCAGAGCAAAGTGCGTACTGTAGTTCTCTTCATCAGTGGCAGGTGTCAGTATGATTGGAGATGTGTGTGTAGTAGGCTGTAAACCACGAGTTCATACTGCTGAAGTTAACAGAGGGACGAAGCAGAGTAAAGTCAGCTAGAATGAATAAATGCTAACCTATGACGTTTTCCTTTTAATTCAAGTTTGTTCCTGTTTTCTACTGCCTAATTTGTTTCATGTCTCCATATTACAGCCTGATCGAAAAGTTGTTGTTTTTTTATGTTGCCATTTAACAAGCTAAGCTAGACAAACATAGTGGCTCAATAGCGGTCCTGTTTGTCTCATAACTGTGTCTCTGTACACTCTGTATTCACTTTTTTGTCTTTTTTCATTATTACTGACAAACATTAACAACTTTTTATTGACCCCGTTGTTCTGTGCTTTGTCAGCAGTGTTTTTCAGGCACCAAAACTGCACACTATCTGAGATTTATACTCTAGTTAGCATGGCAACTGCAGCCACGCAGTCGCAAGCTAGTAGTATGGATCCGCAGGCATGTAAGAAACCTGTGGCAGAATTATGACCTGTACATGCAATGCGACATACAAGGTCAAAAACTGCTGATTAACTTTGTGCATCGTAAAGGCCTAAAAGTATCTTCTTTGACTGTATAATTGTTTAATCTTCATGCATTCTTTGTTCATTGGACCAAATGCCTTTCATGGCCATGGATGCCAGGTGCTCAAGAATGCTGAGTTAGTATCTCTATATACATATCCTGCCTAATTAATGGAGGGTGTGTATTTGTAGGAAAGTGTGCAACAGTATGCTAATACCATATTGATGATGAAAATTCATGCTTCTACAATGTACATCCAGGTGCAATGCCAACACTAAGTAAATGTTTTAAATTTTTGTGTGGTCAGCACAGTTCCCTCTCTGCTTTCCTCCCGTAATTTCTCAGATTTTAAATTTTCATTCTTTTCATTATTCCTTTTTTCATATGGCCTCCAAAAATGAACATAAGAGATTTTTAATTGAAAGTATTCTTTGTCTGTTCTTCCCCCTTTGCTCAAAACCAGTTTTGACCTTTCTGCACTTATCGATATAAACACATCTCTTTTGTGGAAAGCTGGAGGGTTATCACTTTAAACTAGAATTCATTATAAAAGTTGTGAATGATATTAACTGCATAGCTTGTGCACGGTCGGGTGGTTAAAGGACCCTAAACACAAGAAGATAATCATATATAGTGGTGCACTGAGTCACGGTAATGTGTGTGGGGGAATAATATCGTCAGATGACAATAGTCAGGAGTGTCTGATATCAGCCGGGTATGGATTATAGGGGGCTGAACATTAATTCCCTCACCAGCTCAAATGTTTATGCTTAAACCTTTGAGGTGAAGCCCAAAGGTGGCATTTACATTTAGCTGTTCCACTCACAGTCAGCACTGTTCATAGGAAATACTGTGAATCTAAAGTGCTTTCTAAAGAAATTATAATCTGCCGTCCCTACTGCTGTTTTTATTCCCTTTGGCAGCCCCTGAGCCAAAACGCACAAACACACACGCACAAACATGTGGACTTATTACAGTGAACTGAATGTGAACTCTCAGCTGCTGTGTGTAGGGGTGTGTGTGTGTGTGTGTGTGTTTGTGTGAGTATGTGTGTGTGGCTGCAGGGCACTATTTTCTGTCCCATTAGGACAATGGGAATCCCTCTCTGCCTCATCATCAAATCACACATTTTTTTGAATGTGTGTGTGTGAGATAGAGAGGATGAATCTGATATGTATGAACAAGAAAGAAAATAAGTATGAAAGTACATTTTATATTATTTTATACTAGACAAAATCTATGGTGTAGATAAAGTAGAAGCACTGCCTCTGTCTACCGCATGCTGTGGAGCCACACATTCTTGCTTTTTTGCCATCATGAATGAAAGAGAGTGAGCAATCAGTGAAACAATGTGAAATGTGGTAAAATTAATAAAATAAAAAACTGCCCAGGTTTGATGGTGAATTAACATAATTGTGAGCAGCTCTGACAAACACACTACAAACTCCACATGCAAACTCCACAAAGAAAGGACCAAGTTGATCCAAGCTGGATTCGATCCCAGGACCTTCAGGAGCTCTGATATTGTAGAAGTGTACTATTGTCAATGACACTAAATGACACTAAATAAAGGATTTAAACAATATTGTTACAATGTATAGTACTATACTTTCAATCTGTCAAAACTAGTGATACAGTTTGAAGTATATTTCAATATTTAAAAGCATCACTTGGGATGAGGTCACCGGTAGCATAATAACGAATAGATTTGGATGTTAAACTCATTGTTGGTATATCAGATGGTTTGATAAGTGGTTTGATGATACATTAAGGAAACAGGCTTTGGTAACAATGGTTGCTGACTTTCTCTCAAAGGTAAGGAGTAATCTGGAACTTATAAAAGTACATTTTCAGACTTCCACAACACCGCTGAGTAAATGAGTGAATCAATGACAGCAGGAGATAAGATGATGTAGAAGAACAGGCTGGGATCAGGAGGACAGGAAGCAAACTCAACGAAAAGCAGACGAACAGAATGTTAATAACAGTGATGAGGAGGAACAAGAAGGGAAGCCATTAAAAAAAGAGTGGGAGGTTAAACCCAGAGGCCAAAGTCATGCAGTATGCAGTGCTGACAGCCTTAAATGGAAAGGACTGAGTTTACTGTACAGTACACCACAAGTGTCATAGGCTGCGCCACATGATGCTTGTCTAGTTGCAGGGAAAACAATCACAGTACTCAGTCATGCCATTAATAACTGTTTGCCAGTCTGTACGTGTGTGTATGTGCGAGCATGTGTGCATCACATGCGCCCCTTTGATGAGTGTGCGTGTGTATCTGAGTGTGCTCGAGGGTGTTAATTTCCAGTGATGGGATGAGTCCTTGGCATCCCAGCGTGATTCATATTAAAAGTCAATTGGCCTTAAAATTTGGCCAGACCCCCAAAGTCTGCAGTGGAAACACATAGCTGTCAGCTAATGGGGAAGCGGCCCACAGTCATACTGGCTGAAATTGAATCTGACCACAGAAGTCAATGGGCCAGAGACAGTGACACGACGACTGACCATTACGCTGATGACATCCTCTGTTAACTGACCAACTCCCTTCAACGACTTTCCTCCTGTGAGTGCAGAACCAGTGTGTTTCTGTGCTTTCTGGTATGACAAATTGAGATTTATTGAGGACAAACCCTCAACAAGAGTCCTTAAATTTACTGAATTTGATCTGAATAAACACAAAAATGTGCACAGGGCACAGGAATGTCCTCCGTTTGTAACCTCTTGGCCTGTGACATTAGCAACAGCTATCAGCGTCTTAATTTCCCGCCTGTGTGCCTGTGTGGTGAGGTATGTCAGCACTGGCTGGGAAATAGAAAGAGATGAAGGCAAAGAGGCTATCACCCCCCCACTGCTCCTGTGATTTCACTATATAACCTCAACAATAATTACAGCGCACGCTATTTACCGCAACACCAAACTTTACCACTTACGGTGAAAGCACCCGTTGCTGACTCAACGCTCCCTGGTTGTCAAAAGCTTGAAAAATTCTCGTAAACTCCTGAGGCCTATCATAGCTTTCCACAAAGTTAACATTCAATTGTGGTTGAGTCAAAAATTTACAAATTCTGCCCTACCCTCAGTGGTCCTTCAAAGATTTTTAATCACATTCAAATTGTGCTAAAGGCATATCAGATAAAGCATACTAGAGTCTTAGATCGATTTTACACAGGAGGCAATGTAACTGAGTGAAAGACTAAATCAAATGAAAAAATAAGTAGAAAACATAAGTTTCATTTCACTTGTCATTTAGACTGGTTGCATTTAATAGTGCAGTTTCGGTCCGGTGCCAAAAATCACTTGCACAGTATCTAATTCATCTACATTTTGTGTACATACACCTCTCCACAATGCTGCCATTGGCTGATCAAAACATGCTCATTTCCTTTCCCGTGAAAAGACAACAGATACCACCATGGATGAAGAACAACTACACACAATCCACAGGATGTGTACTAGGAGGATGTTACAAAAAGAAGCTCGCTATTGTGAAATAGCCAATGACGATGAAGTACGCAACATTACTACATGTGAATCATCAAACTTGTACAATGCCCAGTAAACGGGAGCTCCGGGATGAGCTTTGAAAATCAGGCCTATGCTTGGAATATGTCAAGCGATTTGTTATGAAAACACAGTAGCCTGTGTCTTGAAGTTTTCTTTTCCCCACATCTTATTCCAGCAATCGCCCTTCATCTCCATCCGTGCACTGAATTATCCATTTTGTCACCATTGTCGTTCCTCCCTTCATCCTCCCTTTCATTGTATCCATCTTGGTGGCAGATGTACGGAGCCTGGGGCAGCTCCTCTCACTACGTGAGGCAGAGAGCCTTTGTTAACGTTTCATTCTTCTCCCCCCATGACAGAAATGAAGAACCGTGGTGGTGAAACCCTCTGGACTGTGAAAAACCAGCTTTATCCCTGCTTTATCCCTCTGTTTTCTCCATACTATCAGCAGATCAAGGTAAAGCTGTGGGTTATTTGTTGCTGTAGCCCTGTCAATTACAGGACAAACACAACTTAAATTTTACACATAGTTCACAAGCTTAAGACTTTCATTGATATTCTTTCTCGAATGTCAAAATAATGACACGAGGGTTGATAGATAAGTTCTGAGCTTCACAGATAATACAAGGAACTGTCATTTCTTGGCTGTTTTTGCATAATAGCTGTAGGGCCAAATGATTCACGTATTCATTTTCATTTCATTTTGTTTTTCAGGTTTTTACTGCAATGTTTTGCCTTACGGGTTGTTACAGCAATAAGAGGGGCACACACATACGCTGCTTACATGCACCAGCAACAATGGGGAAAAAAAAGCGCTTTGAAACTAACTCTTAAAAATCGCAATGAGATTATTGTCCTAAATTGTTCGGGCCTGATTAACTGCATATATTTGAGTGCAACAATTGCAGCTGACACGTTCAAGATGTACTCAAGGACGTTCAGTAACAGCTTTCCGAGCTTTCCAAGCCTTTAAATATTGGATTGTGGTCTGTTTACTTGTTTTTTAATGTCCACCCTGTAATCTACAGATTTGCCCAGCATTTATCCGCATCTGTCTGATGTGTGATTTAACAAGAAAAGGGCAGCATTTATGTTAAATAGCTAACGTCTGTATGTCCATCTATCATCCCATCAATGTTACATGCTAGCATGTGGCTAATACCAACACCATCAATCACTCTCGGGCTATGCTAGCACATGGATAATGTATTTATCATTAATCTCATCAGTGCTGTCTTTCCACATCATTTCAGAGCTCCGCCATGATTCCTAGCACTAATTTGATGGTAATGAACCCGTCAACGCACAGTGCTTGATGAATACAGTGATAAATCTCCTTCTGTTGTTTTCTGGACAGGCCACATCTGATCCTATTAGATGATCTCTTGTCCTCTTTCTGTTAAAATGCCTGTAGTAGCTGAGTAGAAAATCATGATTTAGACACAACGATAAAACAGTGAGAGTGAACGTCATCTGTCAATGCCTCCCATGTTTTAAAGCTGTGACTCAGTCATTGTTTACCCTCCAAACTAATAATGCTGCATTTATGTGCTTAACAACCTTTTTGACAGAAACGGAATAATAAAATAAAAATAATAAAAAATTCTCAAAAATTGAAAAATTTTCAATTTCTATTATCACGCTGTGATGGAGCAATGTGTAGAAAAGGTGTCATTTATTTGGAAACAAATTTGGTTTTCTGTAAAACATCCACTCTGACAAATCATCACTTCATCTTTCGTCTTTGTTTCCTTGAAAATGCTGATGAGGAGAAACTCAGAAGGATCCACATGTGTAAACAAATCCAAAACCATCAAGTTGATCCGGCAGTTATTCCCACGTGACAACACCACAGCACCACTCCCACAGAGCACAGCATATCAAAGGTGATTATCATGTTATTCAGCCAATCACAACAGGTGGTCAATATCTAAGGATGAGCGTATGGGGATGCCGCCAGATCCTCCACATTGGTCAGTATTTCCTCTCATAAGTGCTGCTCCCTTGAGTAATATGTACTGTAAAGGGGAGTGAAGAGACTCCTCATGTCCAATTTTTCCATCACACTGTAGTTTAATATGCTCATGAGTAGCTTGTTTTAGTATAGAAACAGCTGTCAAAACAACTGGATGGTTGATGAGCATTTGTGTATGAGCATAAAGATGATCTGAATGTATTTACATTGTGGAAATGTTGATGTTTATTGTACTTAAAACTAAAGTATACATAAGAGTGCAATATTTCTGTTGAGTTTTCTCTCATGCGCTGTCTCTGAGGTCATTATCCATGCAAAATGGTGCAATGCAGCATTTAACTTCAACAAATATAATCCAGTCTACCCACAAAGTCAACAACTGCAACTAAGAGACATTAACTAACAGACTATGATGCTTTCATCCATCCACTGAGCAACATAACACTGCAGGAGTCCTGTTACCTTGTGCAAACGTTAACAGCTAATGTGTTGACGGAAACATTTGGTAGGATTAATTTAGTGTCTATTAGACAGGCGCTCTGAAGCTCTGGAGGAAGAGTTTTTGCCAAGTCTTCACTTCACCTTGGTCCTGTTTGTTTTCACACATTTTCAACCAGATGAAAATCACCAAAACCCACCAGGGAACACAGGCGCCACAATTCAGTAAAACATACCTCGCTTCGTTTAAAACTGTGCTGAAATTTAACACAAAATGTTCATCTTGCTTCATTATGTGAAGACAATGTGCTGATGAAGCTGATGTGCTGATGACCACATACAACATCCTGACCTTCAATGTGTTGGTGAAGCTTGATTTTCAGCTATATCAATAATCAATAGTCGGACCTCTTGAAAAATTACTATCAATTTTATCTCATGTTAAGACAGTACATCTAGAAAAGATAAACACAGAACAGGGTGAGGGTTACTGCGGTCAATGATATGCATATACGGGGAAAAAATGCACTAAATTGTGCTCTTCCCCTTTCTAACGCAGGAGTGTGTGTTTTTAACAAGTTTATTTTTGAACAATAAAAACATTTTGTACTGCAAATGTTTATTTTGTAAATTAGAGTTCCAGCTCACACGTCCTCTACTAAATAAATACATAGAGAAAGGGAGCAACCACAGCACCCTCAAAAATCAATAATCGATAATTGATCTTTAACATCTGTTCTTGATATGTTACAACATTTTAGCAACATCATTTTCAATTGGGTAATAAAGGTTGCAGATTATTGTCAACAACGCAAAACTATCCCTCTATTCCTCAAGGTGAATCAGTTGATCAATAAAGCCCTGAAGTTGGTTCACAACGGTTTAGTTCATGTTCACACTGGACCAAAGTGAGACTGGAGCCTCATTCCATCGCTTCACAGTAAATGCTGTAAAACCAATCAGCAAATAAAGTCGGCTGTGTCTGCTGTCATATGCCAGTAGAAACCAAGGTGGAAAACACCATCCATACTTTCTCCTGCAGTACTTTTTAACTACCAAACATTTCCACATAGTCCATCATAGCTACAGAGAGTAGTCCCATAGAGGGTTCATTTAGTGCTTCAGTTTGCATGTTCATCCATCTAACGGCCCTTTGCAGCTCAGGTAGAGTCAGCTGAGAAATAAATGCAGAGTAAACAAAGTACCAACTCCAGCGTCTTGTCTGTTCTCTTGGTTCATCACAGCAAACCAGAGGAGACCAACAGTGCATATTTGAGAGAATGAGCCAATATCTGTGCACAGAACAATTAGCTTTGGACGCCATCATGCTGGATTAACAACAATCTATAGAATATGGGAGTATAGCTCAATGTCCTACCTACATGTAGGCCAAAATTGCTGGTCAAGTTTGTGCACCATCAGCATATTATCATATCCAGAACAGTTTCCATTAAAGTTTTTCAAGTTTTCCATATCTTAAGCCCCGGTG
Organism: Brotula barbata; assembly: GCA_900303265.1. Taxonomy (NCBI): domain Eukaryota; kingdom Metazoa; phylum Chordata; class Actinopteri; order Ophidiiformes; family Ophidiidae; genus Brotula; species Brotula barbata. Next base: position 27,946 of record OMNV01018301.1, read on the forward strand.
CTGTAGCCTGTGGCTCTGGATCAGGGTTCAGATCCATCCAGCTCTTAACAATTCCCATCTGAACCTGAAGCGGCCCTCCAACCCCATGGAGTAAATTTAGTCCCATCGGGAGACAAACAGGAGTGTGTAGACAGGTGTGTGTCTTTCAGAATGACTGTCTTCATACTTCCAGTCTATCTAGAGCCCCCACTGATTTCTCCTCATTAACCCCATCCTGCTCTCCTCCACCCTTGACCGCTGCTCCCATATGGACAACAGTCCTCTCTCCACTGGTAGTGCTGGGAGCTCCTCTCATCCCATTATACTGAGCCCCTCGCCTGAGGCCGCACACAGACCGTCTGACTTCACCTTGGCTTAAACAGGTGCCTTTAGCTTCTGGAAGCACGTCTTGATGAAAATAGAGACTACCAAAAAAGCACATTTCAAAATTAGGGCGGTCAAATAATCACATTAATAGCATGTTAATGTGTTTCATCGTGGTAAATATTTTAAAAATGCAGTTGTATGACTTTTCAAGAACCTGTAGCCCAAGCATTCTAGTTTTGCTGGCTAAAAGCCTTCTGTATGTGCCACTATACATGTGAATGACAGAAACAGAGGAGAGTCAATCATGAAGATTACTATTTCATCATTTTAAAGTTTATTATTATTTTACTTGGGTCTGCGGAGGACAATTACTGCAACAACTTGTCTCGCATTTCACTTCATGTGTGCATTCTCACACACTGCTGACCTGGACAATAGCAGGAACAGGATGGAATGCGTAAAGTGTGAAAGGGGCTACACCATATAAAACATCGAAAATCTTTCATCTTGACTGTCTACATATAAAACACTAAGTTACATTGAGGCTTGAATGTACGGCTTTTCAAAATCAATAGCCACAGCTTATAATACACACACACACAGATATATATATCAGATGGCCGCTGTATTCCCAAAACTTGTCAGATTTATGCCCTGGCTCACTGCAGTTATTACAGGCAGCTTATTGGGAAACTGCTACATTATGAGAAGTGTCTAACAAATCGCTTATGCTCCTGTAATTGGATTACAACGGCAGCGAGCTCCCACTGGTGAGACTTGGCAGGTTGTGCGCGCAAACAAATACATTCACGGAAACAGATTTCAGGCTGTGTATGTGTGAGTGTGTGTAAATTGCATTCAAACATTGATTCCTGTTTGCTCAACTAATCTCATTAGTCTACATTTCTCTGTGAAAAAGTGTAAAGGACAGAACTAACTGACCTGAGGCAGAGAAACCCCAATCCACCACAGATGAACACGGACACACGCACAGGCACGCACACACACACTGTCCTCCCCAAGAAGGTGATGAACCGTGGGGTTGGCTGCTCAATTGCCACTATAGCCATCATTGGACACAGACCAACACACAAAAACAGGACAAGAGGGAACAGATACAGGCTAATATGAGGGTCTGAAAGTGGACAATTGGTGGATGAATAAAAACTACAATGATGCTGCTGCTGTTTAGATGGTGTGCAGTGCAGCAATGGAGCGTTTTTTGTTTTGATCAGACATCAGTAAAATTCATATAAAGCAACAACTTTCTACAATGCAGAGCTGGGGCCAAAAATTTTAAAAAGGAACATTAAAGTCATACTATTTTGAGAAAAACGTCCAAATGTTTTGAGAATAAAATCTTAATATTTGGAGAAAAGGACAAGTTTTGTTTATTTAGAAAACACCATTCAGACACAAAGGCAATTCAATGTGTCTAGTATAAAGGTAGCTTTAATCGCAGGACAGACAAATACCAACGGCGTTGACAGCATGTAAACATACTATCATGGTGTAACATTTCTTTTTAAATTAACTACTGGGAAGATTTTCATTGCATTCTGTGCGTGTGTGCTTGCGTGTGTGTGTGTGCACTAGGGGGTAGAGTAAGTGTCTATAGCCCTCATATGGAGCTGTTTGACCCAGGCAGCCCTCCTCTGTGAGCCTCTACAATCGTTTTCTATGCAAATTGAGCAGTTTATTGTCCAAAACATGTGACGCTTTTGTCTGGGCCAGCTTTGACTGATCACAGCGTGACAGCTTCAATGTGTGCGTGCCGTGTGTGTGAGCACATGCTGACATTATTACTATTGGTAGGTGGACCCGGCAATTGGCTGGCCGTGTCCCTGGTGAGCAGCTGAGTCTATCATTATGTACAGACACATGAACATACGCACACACAGCACCCCCCGCCCCACACACAGACACACACACATAGAGCCACTTCATTCATCATCCTGATGTTAATTGGTACAGGCTTAAATAAACCTCTATTACCACCTCTTAACACACGACCTTGTGTGCACTCGCAGCACTCGTGTAATATCTGTGAATACTACAGCAGGGAGTGTGTTTGCATCCCAAGAGCATATTCTTTGTCAGATGTTTTCATATGATCTTAATCCACACACACACACACACATGCTCACATGTTGGTCAATTTCACTGTTTTCTGTTTGTAGATGGTGTTGGCAGAAACCCACCACACACACATCATAACCACCATACCCACGCCATTGTATTTTATGACTGTGCAGACACATGTCGCTACTAATAATACACAGCTACTACATGTTGTGGGGCCACATTTTGTAAGCCAAATTGAAGGCATCTCGAAATAACTTACTATAAGATAGCAATATATGAAAATGCAGACGTTTTAGCAATGTGAACTTTCTAAGTGAATGCTAAATATATCCAAAACACTCCAACATTCCGGAGTAAATTTCTACAAATCAAAACATGAAATGGCGACATAAAATACACAAGCACCATTGTTGCATTATAGCTCATAGTACCCTTGATTGTACAGCATAAATGATTATTTTCTTCTCTGATCTAAATTCCATAATATTCCAGACACTTGATGACCCTGTTGTGTTGCCTGACAAACAGCTATGCACTTAACGGGCAGAACAGAGTTTGTATAAATCTAAGATATTGTAAAAATCATTCTTTTAGAGGCATTTTGGTGCTCTGTAATAGGTAATTTATTATTGGTAATATTGACAGGTTGCACTGGTGTGTATGTGTGTATGAACCATGCGCTAACATTTGAACTCACTGTTCAGATCTAATCAGTGTTTCCATTTAAGAAACCAGCCTTCACTGAGACCCTGGAGGCCACATACACGCACACACACGTACACAAACACACACCTTGTACAACCTATAGTATATTGAAGCCTGGAGCCCTTCCCCTCATGCCTGTGTGACATTTACAGCCAGAATAGGAAAAGAGAGTGATGTGACCCTTTTGAGCTGCCAATCAAAGAATCAAGTGAACAGGGGCTTGAAAACAGCTCAAGGTAGAAGTCTCTTATTGTGAAAATCCACTTCATTGTACTCATGTGCTGTAGTTCTTCCTCTATTTAGAAGTAGACAGGTGAGTTCACTTAAAGCTGTTTTTAAAGTGTCAAACTCCCACGAAAACACAAAAAATAGACAACAGTAAAAAAAAGCAATAGAGAACTAATCAAAATTAAATTCATTCTAGAATGTCCTTGATTGGTTTAAGTTGATTGAGTATACTATTAATTGCAGGACGCAACCATAAAAATTCTCAAAATACTCCTTAACTGTCCCTAAAATAAATATGGAAGGCGCTGTTGCTTGTCAGTGTTTGTGGAGTCTCTTTGTGACATCTAAGTTAAGAAGCTTTCAGTCTGGTAGGCCTACGTATACAAATAGATGCATGTTTTCTCACTGCGAGGCCCTGTGCTGAAGGAATAATGAGATGCTGTATCACTGCACTGAGAGGCTTGGGAGGCTCCTGATTAAGATGTGTGTGCTGGTCCACACACACACACGCACACAGGCTGTCTCCCAACATAACTAATGGGCATGTTTCACGGCCGTGACAGGAAGCGGCGTGTGTGTGTCTGTCTGAGCATTATGGCTGTTACGATAATAATGAGAACAAATGAGAGCCATCCATTTCCTGCCTGGCTGCTGATTGGCCCTGATGGCCAATATGGCGCTAGGTAATCCATCTTCGAGCCCCTCCCCTTAACGACCGCCTGGCGACCCGCTGGGGGGGCGTCAGACGATGCCGTGGCGGCACCGTTTGGGGTAGGTGGTGATGGGGTGGGTAGCACTGAATGGGACAAGTGCAACATAACACAGACTGCAATACTGTTTGTATTTATGTACTACAACCAATGCACATATATGTCTTACTGCTTTTACTATCCTTCTACTGCTGCTACTAATACTACTCCAAGTATGACTTCTTCTACAACTATATCTACTAATGTCATTACTTTGACAATTATCACTACTACCAGTACCAGTACTACTTCTACTACTAGACCTGTATTTCGATATTAAAACATTTTTTTGGCATTTCTGTTTACTTATGATAGGTACAGTGGACAGACAGACAGGAAGGACAGGGGAGCGAGAGAGTGGATGACATGTAGCAAAGGGAACAAGTCAGAAAAGAACCTCTGCCGTTACGGTTTGTGGTATGCGCTCTAACTAAATATCATCATAGTATTATGTTGGATGCTCTCTGGCAGTTCTGACGCCTAGTTATGTTGTAGTAAATCTGAACAGTGCTGCAGTTGTGTTTGTAAATCATGTTTAACTATTGGTACTTGTACAACTGCTACTGCAATTGATCAAGCTATTTCTACTTGCTGCAGTCTTATTTAGCAAAGTGATAGATGTGTTTATTCTCTACAGCCCCATCCATCTCCTGCCAGGCCAGTTGTCTTTATTAAGCTCTTCTATTTCACAGAGGACACACAGCCTCCCTGTCACCCAGGTCAATAACATGGCCACCAGGGGGCCTCCATGATTCAACCTTATCACACTCACAGCTGCCACACTTGTCACTTTGCTGGTGTGTGTGTGTGTGTGTGTGTGTGTGTGTGTGTGTGTGTGTGAGTGTGTGTGAGTGTGTGTATGTGCATGACGGTGTGTGTAGGAGGAAAGGAGAAGACAACTAACTCAGGAAATCCCTGCAGTGGGGATTCAGGCAGCGGCAAAGGAGATAAATCGGTGAAAACTAAAGAAGTAAGAGATGGAGAGAGGAAGTGAGAAAGATTAAGGAAAAGGGATGAAGAGAGGACAAGTGAGGGCAGGAAAAGTGAAGGTGCAGAACTTGTAAGAGGTGTGTAAAAACATGCTGTAACGCTAAAGATGAAAAACAAACAAGATAAGACGACAGTGTTAATAGAAAACATTACTATTATGTAAAACTCCTAAAGTTAAAAAAATGTTAATCTGCCAATCTGCCACTGCCACTGCCTAAGGGACTAGGCGGAAGATCTGGAGTTGGTCCCCGGAGGCTGGGGAGTGTGTGCGCCTCATAGTTAAAATGGGTTTAATACAGATAAAGAATTTTCCTACTGTTCATTCTTTCTATTCTGTGCTTAGCAGAGCACACAAGCAGAGACTTGAATATGTATAACCAAATAAAGACATGTCACTTCATTCTCCTGGAACATTTTGTTATGTTTTGTTATGTTAAGATTGTATCCTAAGATCATAGAGCAACAGGTTTGTTTCAAGACAGTAAAGCAACAGGAGGTGGAAGAATATAGAATGAGCAGACTTTAGGAGGGAGGGTGTCCTTGTTGTAGGTGGCTGTTTTTGTTGACTGAAAGCACATTTTGGATCTATTGTACCTTTTTTCTTTCAATAAAGCTCCTTGTGAGAAATAACTAGAAGTATTACAAAAGACTTTTTGCCTCACTTAGTTTAAGTTTAAGTTTCCCTCTTTGGATTCTGACCCCATCACCGGACCCATGTAAGCTCCTCCTGACTAAGGACCAGGCATTGAGACGCTGTAAGCCCATGTGTCAATTTGACCATTTACTTGATGGAGATAAGACACCTTGTCTAATCTAGACACCTTGTCTGTCTAGGATAGACAAGGTGTCTAGATAATTTACCCCTAATAGAAGGTCGCTTTCCAGCAGAGCTTCTTGAATGAAGGACACATTCACTATCGGATTCAACCTCTGCCAACCCCACCATCCATCCACGACGACACACTTTCATTGTGCGAAGGCTGTGCAGCCTAGCAACCAACAAAGTCCTTCAAGGCTGTCCAGGCCTTAGACATCCAAATTTTTTTAACCTCTTATCTTATTACTTGGAAATGTCAGGCGGCACTGCTTAAAAATCAATAGTACTACTACTACTAACACAACTACTACTTCTACTATTGCCGCGATAATAATAATAATAATGAATTTAAAATGCATTTAATTGATTGTCCAAAATCCAGCCCAGTAGGTGATGGTAAAGTGGCATACAGTTGGCTTCCCAAACATTAAATCAATGCACAGTGAGTGAAAGTCCACATGAAGAGCTAAAAAAAAAATGAAGAGCAATATCACATCCAATACCTCAAAAGGTTTTACAGGCCCACACAACAAACAGTTCCTGTCAAAGCTCTCAAGGAAGACAAAAAGAACCTCCCCAAAAACACCTTTAAAGAAAGAAAGAAACAAACTCAACGACGTCAAATCCAACTCACTCACTCACAGACTTACATACTATACAGTATATGATTTGAAACCAGCACACACACAGGATCCATCATCCGCTTCTACTCTCCTTTACTAGTCTCTGTCTATACATTCCCCTTACAAACATAACGACTACAAAGTAAAAGTAGGCCAATTTCTAAAAATCATACCATGTTGCCATCAAGAAATTCTTTTTATTTTTGCAAATTTTATTCTGAATTTCAAAACCATTCCTTACATGTTACGCGAATGTAAAACTTTGCAGATGTTTTGGTTTTCAGAAACGCAGACATTCCTTGTGAGTACTATGTCTGAGGAGTAGGAAGACGACGAGGAGGCTCACTTCTGTTTGAACTGTATCATGTGATCTGACTGTATTTGGGTAACGCTTAGAACTGATGACTGTGTGTAACCACAGCAACCTGTAAAGCCTCTCTTGGGAATTTGTCACAAAAAATTTGAACTTTGAAGGCTTACTGCACTCAAAGGAGACTCCTTATAGTAGATTTCACTATAACAATTTCATTTTGTGATCATGATGTCTGGACAAATGCTACTGATCATGTGATTGTCTTTGTGATTATTGTTCAAAGAACCAGGCCAGTGTTTTCTGTGCCTGATCACAGGGTAACAATCACCCGTTTCACATTAGATTTGACTAAATCCCATGCCTTTACATCTTGCAGGGCTCCATGAAAGGCTCCCTGTGTTAGGAAATCCTGTCCTTTGGCACATACGTCTTCTCAATTAGCACACATTTCATCACTCTGCACTCATTCACTACTGCAGAAGAAATATATTGTAAATTCCACTTTTTAGTTTGTGACCTGCAGTATATCATATGACGGCACAAACAATCACGTGTAATTACATCAATATCTGATTGCGATTATTAACAGACGGTTTTGGAGAGGCAGATAGAAGAAACATTTTAATGTTAAAGTCGTTATCTTTTTCCGTTTCATAACATTCATTCTCTATTTTTCACCTTAATCCTCTCTCCCCTCCTCGTTTCTATTCGAATCCCTTTATTCTTCTCATCTCTTCTTCTTTCTCCTCTCTTCACTTGCTATCTTTTCGACTCCCCCTTCTCTACTTTCTCCTCTCCTCCCCTTTCCTCTCCTCTCTTTAAATTCACTTAGAGATAATTGCTACCAGCAGGCTTTTCTCTCCGTCCGTCACGCTGCCCTCCGTCATGTGATGACACTGCCTGTGCTTGTTAACGGGGCACCGCTGCTCGGTGGACGAGAGGCCTGAGACTTCCTCCTGATCCCTCCCAGCCCAACTGCTCTGACCTGCAACCACCCGGATTCAGTATCACCACGCCTGCAGCCATGAGAACCTCAGCATCTTAAAGACAGAAACGTATACTCCTGTTTTGTATTTGGCTCTGGATGACATATTTCCTAAATGGCTGAGGAGGTTTTAATTCCACCGTCAGGGAAAACCACATCGGTAAGTCCGGACTCACTCTATAGATCAGGTCAGATCCCAAGCTGGGGCTTCGGTTCACTGAATCTACATCGTTTTTGACACCCTGTAGGTAATAGCATTTACTACCAGATTTCAACTTCTGTTCACTAACGTAGAACAAAGGATTATTATTTGTTCAATGTGAGGCATTTCATTTCATTCATCCAAACATGTATGTTTCATTCATATTAGCTATTAGCGTTCACTACAAACACTAAGATATGTGGATTGGATAGCTGTATAAATAAATAAATAAATGCTAACTTGAACTGAACTGATTGGTTCAGACTGTCATCATACATACTGAGCATGCCAGTGTAACAGTGGTAGAGGTACAGCATTACTGCCATGTTAACATTGTTTAAATAAGGCTGCTACTTTTTCATTTACTTTGTCCTTTGTTTGGATTACTTCTGTGATTGATTGCCAAGTGTCAAAATGCTCATCACAAGATAAACAGTGGTTGAATGTCAATTTCAAGGGATATTAAACCCCAATTTAAGAAAACAAGTAATAATTTAACACAACTGTCCCTGTTAGAGCAACAATCCGGCCTGATGATTTGAACTCTACCTGAACCCGTTTCTCAAAAGTGCTGTCATGGTTAACATCCCAATGACCAGACCAGGCACACAGCAGTTTGAATCAGAACGCAACTGTAAAACAACAAAATTCTGTTGGACTGACCCAAACCCGACTACCAAGGCAACCGTAGAAAATTTGGAAACCTTACAGCAGTGTCTAATAATAATTAGAAACAAAAAACAATATCCACTCTATAAAAGTCTGCTGATCCCTGAGGCTTATGTTTTCACTTGCACTTTAATGATTTCACTCATTATCTACCTTCAATCTTCAACTATTGTGCTTTGTCACGGCCCCTTACACATCCAGTCTTGTTGGGTTGGGACAGTCATGTCAAGCTGTACTGCTTATTTTCTGTCAAGTAACTGATCAATTATCATTTCAGCATCAGTTTTAATCATCTTCTCTCTACTTCCTCTAAACAGACTGGCACACACCAATGCTCTTTGGTTTGGGCTGTAATGAGGAATGTGAACAATGCCAACAACAGGGCATGTTAGCTACATTCCAAACAAAACCTCTGCTGATTCTAAATCTTAAAATGTCTACAAGAACAAACTCAGCACTGTAACTTAAAATCATTCCTTTTTATCTTTTATCTGTTTAGATGATTCTACTCTGCCACACTGCCATGTGTTTGATTTGGATGGTATCTGATTAGTTGGGGTGAAGAGCACTCTCATTCAGTTTTCATTCATTCTTTTCTGAAAATGTTTCCTCAAGCACACTGTCATGTAATGTTATAGCTCCTTTTATGGCATGACAAACAGCTGATGGTGATGATGCAACTGTACAAACATCTGAGCAGATGTCATAACATGGGAATTTGTCTTTTTCAGCGCTGAATCTATTATTTCCTGTTTACAATATGCACTCCATAGCATGCTTTCTCTGATGAGTATAACTTCGGCCCAGATGAGTGTGTTCTTACCTGAAACATACTGAACAAAGCTTCTCTTAGAATTCTGTGTATTTTTGTGAGCCAAACATGGTTTGAAAAATGTACATGCGTCAATAAATCAATAACAATCACAAAATCTAAGTTTTCTTATCGCTGTATACTTAGATAGCCAATTCAATGACATTAAAGTGTATACATGATGTGAGCTGGATCCATCCAAAGTCAGAACATTGTAGTGAATGAACTACCAGAAAGTAACTCATATCAGCTCATATCAAAGGAATAAGGAATTTTTCCATCCCATTTTTGGGCCTGCTACATTTTTGAGATTACGGGGGATTAGCAGACAAACAAATTGGACCAGCTGACCAGAAATATAAAACGATTAAACTACTAAACATGCAAAAAATGTTCAATTATGTTCTTACACACACACAGACACACACACACACACAGTATGTACAAATTTAATTAATGTGGGTCCTTCAACACACACTTTCTCTCTGCAGCAGCTGACTGGCTCCCTGTTGGCGGTGGCATTCCTGACTTCCTTCGGCAGTTCCATGCTTTACGGCTACAATCTGGCTGTGGTCAACTCCCCTGCTGTGGTAAGACACGCGCCGACATCCACATGCACACACAGGTCTGGCCAAAGTGGGGTTTAGAAAGCCAGTAGTGTTGGAAATATTTCTTTACCAGGGACACAGACAACACCTCAACTAGGCCTGCGCAATACTGTAAAATGTTCAATTTTTCGACATATTAGCATTTTGGAGGATCTGGCTTGTTGTGTGATATTGATTAGAGTTGTGTGTTATTGTTGTACTGTTGTCCTTCACCACCTGGGGTCAGTATCATGAAAGAAAATAACTGCACCAAAAAGTCCCATGATTGAATCTGTAATTTTAAAAGTTAGCAGCTGACAAGCTAAGCTGAGCTAATCAGAAAATTTGAATTGCTGCTGTGCCATGTTAAAGTCTAAAATCAGATCAAACTTATCCATTCATTCAAACCTGCTCCTGCCACTCTCATTCAGGTACTCCGTGTTTACGAGACTTTACAAAGCTTTTCGTTTAATAGTCCAAATTAACTGTTAGCTATTTTTTTGGCACTTCTGCTTTGTTGTGGTAGTTACAGTAGAGAGACAGACAGGGCTGAGAAAGGGGATGAATAGTCAATGGCCAAAACGTGCTTAAAACTGCGAGCCATCGGGCGACACCTTGGTTACACACAATTAACGGTGGCTTGGAGTCTTTTTCTTTTCAACAGTAATTGAACCATCAGCCTTCTTATTACAATGTCTGAGGGAACCTAAGAGCATGCACATTCTGAGGAAGTCCATGAAAATTGGTGTTGTTCTCAGAATGACCTGCATCCTTATCTCTCGTGCCACGAGTAGGTCAGAGATTCTGCTTGACTTGACTTTCACTCAAAACTATGGACGTGGAACAGCCACATTTCCTCAATATTTGCTGTGGGTATTTTTGGTTTCAGAAGGGTGAATCCTAATGTGTTTGGTAGCCCATCAAGGGTATATAATTCCTCCTTGTAAGATCAAAATCAAATGGATAGGTTGCCATGACATTTACAGGACAGCATTTTGGACACTCCATTAACCTTCTGCGGACAGTTTTCTGGTGACATTAAAGGATTATAAGTACAGCATGTAGGACAAGTCTGTTCAGTTTACAGTTGTAAGTTCCCTTATAAATGTCTTTTCAAAATATTTTGTATCCTTAAGTAGTATGGCGCCACACACGGCAGCTGTGGATCAAACATGTAACCTGTGCTGAGACACGTTTATACTATATGATCAAAAAGAGGAAGAGCAAGAGGGTGGGGCAGGCAAGAGATTTGAGAGCAGCGCTTGTTGTAAGGAATGCAAGCAACATGACATTCAGGACTTGTCTGTATCAGGAAGAACTCCAACCTGCACTGTCCGACATCACATATAATTAAAATATTATGTAAAAATATTAGGGCTGGCCCTTGCTGTTCTATTTTTCAAATACTATATTGTGAATTTGGTACTCAAGTAATTGATCAGACTCGGTAACGATGCACATTTTCTATATGGTACACTCAATTATTAATCATTAATATTAATATGAAAAGGCTTTATCCAAAGTCCAGTATTCCCTTGACTAAAAAATTAGGGACATGAGACAATCTAAAAAAAAAGCAGTCAAATAGAAGTATTTCTCTGTGCAATACAAAATACATACATCTACCTCACATATGAGGGGAAATATACTGATTAAATATAAAGAAGGCACAATAGATTTATAATGTTTTATGTGAAAGAGGGGAGTCATTATTCACTGTGACATTGAGACAATGTAATCACAATTAAGAGTGCAACATTGTCAGAACCAGCAGACTTTAACCTCTGCTTCATTCGCTGACATCTGTTACAACATCTGTCACACTCTCACTCAGCCTTTTTGAACTGAAGGCGTATCACATGCATAACGCTATCAGCTGAGTACTGGCATGTGTCTGACAGTCTCGCTGTCACCTCCTCCTAGAGCTGCATGGATTCATTGATGCCGATCCTCCAACTAAATTAGGAGGCCAAGGTCAAAAAAAGGCACAGCTGGGGAATATTTGATTAGTGTGTGACTTGAAAATGTCCACTAGTAGAAAAAAAGACAAAGATAAAGAGCGTGCGTCGTCTCAGTCTCGTGAAACAAGGATAACTAAACCACATGATACAATAAGACAAGGTTTCCTATCAAGTTAGGAATGAATGCTCTCTGCAGTCTGTCTGATTGGTCAGATGTTTATGTTTAGTGAGGTTTTTGTCTTTAACGTAATCTGGGAAACGTTGCTGCAAGCCAGTTATATTTTTGACACAGCTCACTAAGGCGCAAACTATATTTGGGTATATATAATAATTACGGATCTAGATGCAAAAGATTAAAGATGACCGACATCCGACATCTCCCCTCCTATACGAGAGCCCAAAATCATCGAATCATTGTCCATTCTGTAGTATCACGTGATGCTTCCTCCTTTTTTCCTGTCACCTCACGTACCTGTGTTTCCTCCTCTATCCTCCCTTACATCTTGCCTTTACAACCACTTGAGTTTTTCCTCTTTCTTTCATTTTCAAACAACAGATACAATTCAAAATCCTCCTAATCACCTACAGAGATATCCATAAAAACTCCCCCTCCTACCTCACTGACATCCTCCACCCTCACAATTTGTACCACTCCCTCCTCTTTACTAATGCCCCAGACCAACCCTGAGCCTTCAACAATGCTGACCCCTCCTTCTGAAACTTTCTCCTTAAATGGAATATTTTGAAAAATAAAAACTTTTCTATCTCGGTAGAAGATATTTGAAGGTGTTTCACCTCTAAATCACTGCAGAGGTGAAGAATCTCAATGGCTGAGAGGAAAGACGTCTTCAACTATCTTCAACCAAGTCCAGTTGCCATCCATTAACCTTGTGTTTTTAAGCATTAATTTGTTGGCTTTCTTCATGTTATTCTATAATTTTTGCCTGTTTTTAAAAAATAATAATAATTTTAATATGGAGACAAATGCTGCATATTATAATTAATACTTTGCCCTCTACCTCCTGCCTTGATTCAGTACATAAAGGACTTTTACAACAAGACGGTGCTGAGTCGAAATGGAACCGGCCTCAACGGGAAGACTCTGACCCTCATGTACTCTCTCACTGTGTCTGTCTTTGCCATCGGGGGTCTGCTGGGTTCCCTCATCGTGGGCATGTTGGTCTCTCGTTTCGGCAGGTGAGACATTTCCACAAAATGCCAGGGCTCAAATGCTGCTCGTACCAAGTCTGTTTTTCTTTGAAGGAGGATCAAATTATGTCTGACCTTTATCGACCTGTATCAAACTGCTGTGCGGGTAACAAACGTGGGACTATGTGTCCTTGGAGGACGACAGAGCTGGGTTTGGATGTGGGCTCTGTCCTTCCAGCGAACTCAACAACCCCTCCAGACTCTGTGACCGTGAGGGTGGACAGTGGCCAGTTGGCAATGGTGGCCTAAGAGACGCTCGCAGCATCTGGAGCTGTGGGTGCCTGAACACACCAGCCAAACTTCATAGAATGGGAGCTTCACAAGCACACACAATCCTGTGTATGCATGTGTGGTTTCTTACAAAAGGCTTAAGGACAGAGGTACCACAAGGTTGAGATTTTGCAAACAGAGGCCACAATCATTGTATTGTATTTCTTTTCGCTGTTCTCTTCGGCGAAGGACCACTCTCAGAAGTGAAAATCCTCACTAGAAGCCAGGTTGTTTCCACCTATTTTTATTTTATTTCCCTTAGTGTGTCATTTTAATTTAATTTAGGTTTTATATGTCACTTTGTGTTAGTTCTATTTTTATGACATTAAGGTTTATTGCAACGTTTTACCTCCAGTTTTCCTGTTAACTTTGGCATAGATAAATTGTGCCTCTACTACACCTTGGAGCTCTGTGGCCTTTCGAAGTGTGGGTTCGTCACCCACTCAGCCCTCTTGTCCCCTCTGCCCTTCCAATGTGTTCTAGTCTTTGATCTGAGGAACGTTCTAACGTAATCAGAGCAAATCATCTGAAAACTCCATTCATCTCCACTCTGTCACACAACTTCACTGGACATTTAAATGCAAATGAAAAACAGGCGATTTACAATCCCATTTACAGCCTGATCACTTTCTTCACACAGCAGTGTTTTATGGCTAATCACAGCTCACGGCCACCCCTGTGAGCTGTGTTAGCATTTTATGGCTAATCAGGACTTATACAGGCATACATGTCTGCTGTTATGACCGCGTGTATATATTAACAGGAGGGGGGTTACTCCTGTCTTTCTCAGGACTAATATATTGCTGCTGTCCTTGCTGTTTTATAAACCTCTGGGTCATATGATTTTATCTGCATTCATAATCCCTGCTCTGTGTGTGTGTGTGTGTGTGTGTTTTAAGGAAAGGCACGGTGGTGAACACGTCAGTGCTGGTGTTTATAGCTGGTTCTCTCATGGGCTTCAGCAGGATTTGTGGTTCACCTGAGATGGTGATCTTTGGCCGCTTCATCACAGGCATTCACTCAGGTATACACACACAGCCACAAATAAAACTGTTTTATATTTTTTACTAGTAATAAGATTTTTTTCAACCTACTCTTTTTGACCAGTGCCTTTTCTTTGTCTTGAATTTTATCTGAAAGAGTTTTTTTAATCAAGTGTTCCTTAAGAGCACATTTAGTTGCAGCCATTGTATTGTACGCCATGAAAGGTGCCATACAAACAAAATGTGATTAATTGATTGATACTGACCATAGTATTCTCCTTTCTATGTTCAAATAACTTCCCCTTTTTACTCCTTTCTACTGATATCATATTGATATTGTTTTTATATACTGTATGTATTGTATATTTTCCTAAAATAAATCAATGCATTAATATAAAGGTGTGTTTCTGCTGTGCTAATACAGGTATCTCTCTAAGTGTCGTGCCGATGTACCTGGGTGAGATAGCTCCCAAGAACCTGCGAGGCTTCCTGGGTCTTGTGCCGAGCATCTTTATCGGGACTGGAGTCTTTGCTGCCCAGGTCCTTGGCCTCCATGAGCTTCTAGGAAAGGTAGTTGAACAAAATCACTTGAGATCTGGAGAGATATCTTGAAAAATCCAGTCCTCATTGACAAAACAAGTAGCAAAGTTTGGGTGACTGCAATTCCACAAGTCACCGACAAACCTCTAACCTAAATTAGCAGTAAGCTAAGAACTGGAACGCTGTTGTGTTAGTTTTAGTGTCCTCATCATTTTATAAGCAAGAATTTACACCTGTGCAAAGGCACACACACCTCCCAAATTTTAGCATTTTTCACATTTGTTTAATGAAAGCACTTGTTTTTACCAGTTTCCATTTTTGGTATTCCTCTATGGTTTCTCTACACTGTGGTTTATTACATGTGACGCTGCACCTCCTTGGACACATAAAAGTCCTCACGAATATGACATATTTGCTTGATGTGCAGATGGAGAAGCATTACAGCAGCCTGACAAACAGCTGAGGCTGATCAAAGTTAAATTATGATAGAGATTTGTATCATATCCATGCACTTTAAAACTTCAATTACATTATAATTAAGGCCATAAATCAGCTTCTTGCAAAGTCATGCAAACACCTTCTTACACTTGAAATTGCCACAAATTGAAGTATGTTTACTAAAATGTAGACGGAATGATTGACTCAATGACATTCAGTCTTAATAAAAGGCCAACTTTGACAGAAGACAATCATCTGGTGAGAATACACACATATGATTGTGCCATAATGTTTACAGGAGGAGCATTGGCCACTCTTTCTTTCTGTGGTGGTGGTACCCACCTTCATCCAACTGCTGTTGCTGCCATGGTTTCCAGAGAGCCCCAGGTACCTGCTGATCGAGAAGCACAACGTCCACGCCACCATCACAGGTCAGTGTTTTACATCCTAGGAGGAACAATAAAAGGGAGGCATATTAGAATACGTAGGCAGAGCTGCTGTGACATGGAATCACAAACAGGCAGGGTTAAATCTCCGTCAGAAAAACAGCCACAATGTTGCTCATTAAATCAGCAAGAAACTAAAGAATATGATTATGTGCAGCAAATGTAAATGATTGATTCTGTACTGACATGAGGAAAATATGGATTTTGTTTATCAAAGATACTACAGTTATAATAGTTTGGAGATTTCTGAAGGTTGAGATCAAATCAGTCTGAAAACTTTCTCTTTCCTGAGATATGCTGTAATCATGGTGCTACTTATTTCCTGTCCCTCAGCTCTGAAGTGGTACAGGGCCAAGTGCAACATCCAGGCTGAGATTGAAGAGATGCAGGAAGAGCAACGCTCCCTGTCCTCCGCGGAGACTGTGTCCGTATGGAGCCTGTTGTTAGATGACTCGGTCCGCTGGCAGGTGCTTAGTGTGGTGGTCATCAACATCGGGATGCAGCTCTCTGGCATTGATGCTGTAAGGATATAATAAGTAATATATACCTGTATGTATGTATAGTAAATGTATAGTTTTCATAGATTTGTGGGAAAGGACAACAAGATGTGAGGAAACTTGAGCGCTGAAAGGAAAATCAACCAGAATCATAATCAGAGTAAGACTGTAAGGATAAAGCACAATGGACAGATATTATATGATACTGTGCACATTGTGTTAACTAACAATACAAGAGCATACATGGAAATTTCCAACATAAATGACATGAAAAAATCCAACAGAAGAAAATTCTGGAATTGCAGAAGTAGCTCAGTACTTGCTGTGCTTTTCAATAGTAAGCAAGTTTTCACAGATGGTGAAACGTACAGTACATTTTCTTCTGACTCCTGAATATTATTTACTGTCGACCCATTAAATAACGACAAAGGAACTGGTAACAGAGTACACTGTAAAACAAACAGTTCAAAGATATTTAAAGAATTTTATACATTTAGTAGTAACCCATAATTCAGCATACCACATACACAAGGCATAAAAAATGTAACAATTATGAAATTGTGATATATATATATTTTATCCTACTATCTATAGCAGTATTATGTCTCTTAAATGCTACTTTAATCTAGGCAGATGCGTCCTTATATTTGGTATGACTGGTATGATTTTTACCTCAGGGTTTACAAAGTTAATCCTCATTTACTTAGCACAAATTTAAATCCCAAATATTGACCTGCATTCACCTAGCCTTGTAATTCTTGCCGCTTGAGTGTTCAAATGTTAAGAAGGTGCATTTACAGTCAGTTGAGGTGGACGAAAAAAATCGTTAAAAACTTTCTACAATAATTTCATGAAGTTGCTAATTGAGAACGTTATGCTCCTTCCGGTCGGACAGTTTTTCTTGACGGACAGTATTTAGCAACACGTAGCCGCATCAGGGTTTATAAACTCTCAACACACTGTGAATTTACAACATTAACTGCTAAATGCAAATGCAGAGTAAAAAGTAACAAAAAGTAACACAAGTCACACTTATTACTTCATCGTGACTCATCACTGCGAGTTGCACTGATATGCTAACTCTGTTGCAGCCAGCCTTAGCAAAGCCACGTCCATTTTCGATACCTACAACCTACTCACCGGCTGAAAAACGCTCCGATAAACGCTTCCTCCGATAAAAAGATGCGAGTCAAATAGAAAGTAAAGCAAAACCCAATTAACTGTATCTTTAACAAAACCGCTTTTAATCACCATTTGTTATCTTTACAGTGCAACACCGGATGTTACTGTAACTGACCAATCAAAATAAAATAGGCCAACACTGTGTTATTAAAATGTCAATTTTCCTAAAATGCCTCACGAACATTGGCCTAAATCTTTAATCTCATCACAGAAAAATATGGGTCTTCCTACTGTTGGATTCAAGATTCTGCTGTTGCCTCCTGATTTTATACTTAAACTTGAATCATGTTAGTTTACTACTGTCTGTGCTCATGAACTTTTATTTTGGTGAATCCCTGGTATTCACCTGTATGGATTAGCGCTTATAATGTATAGGCCATGTTTTGAGAAGTACTGGCCTACATTACTTTTGATAGTTGAGTACATTTTACTTTACATTTAGTTTTTAATTTAGTACAAAGTAGCATTTGAATGTAGAAGTTTTGTTTGTTTTTCCATTCTGACGGTCCTAACATGCAAGTTGCCACATTTGTGCTTACTTTCTCTATAACTTTGAGATCTAAACAGTAACTCATGAAGTGTAACTACTCTGCAGTGATGATCTGTCCAGGATGAATTCATTCTTATTCTCTCTCGCCCCAACATTTAATTCTGCATGCTTCTCCTTTTACCTTTTCACCTCCTTTGTCCACCTCCCTCATCTGATTGATCTTGCTTATTAGACAGAGACACTGAAATGAAAAAGCCCTAAATGATCCCTCATTGTTTTATCAGCCTCATGTGGTCTGGTGAATAAACCTAAAAGCTGGTGTCATCATTTTTCCACCGATACGATTAGCCAAATTCCCTTTCTGAATTATGCCCTGGAGATTCATTAATTATTCAAATGATTACCGGGCTGCCCAGGCCAGAAAGTGCACACTGTAAGCGATGGAGCTGAACTCATTAGCGCACCCTTCTCCAGGCTGTATTTTTAGCTGCTAATTAGCTCTACTTAAACAAAGTGGACCAACGCTCACGCATACTGATACTGAGGACAGGACCGACGAAGATGTAGACGATGAATACAGAAATACCAATGAAAATGTGGAAATAATTTATGACGCAATAACAATGATGATGGTGATGATGACGATGACGATTGTGGAGGCGATGATGATAATAGTAATCATGAAAGTGATTATGATGATGATGATGATGATGATGATGATGACATTAATGGTGATTCCAAAGACCGCAGCTTTACAAATGGAAATAAGGATGATAATACAGTATATGACAACACAAAGAAGACAATACACTTTTGATGATGATGATGATGATGACGTAAACATCATCCCAACAAGGCACTTGAAAACAATGGTCAGCAGTGCTGGTGGTGATGATGATCAATATGGTCATAATAATAATATTAATAATAGCAAATTGCAATAATGTTGACAATAGTGAGAACGATGACGACAATCTCACAGTGATGACGATGACGGTGGTCATTACAGTGAGAAACACGATGATGATAGTAACAGTGGCTGCGATGAGGCAGATGCTTGAGGTGATCTTTAGGTCTAAGTGCATGTGACAGTTGGCAAGCCTTGGCACAGTTCCTGAACACTGCAGGAGGTGTGTGTGTTTGTGCGTGTATGTGTGTGTTTATGTCAGCCGTCTGCTTCCTCCAGTGAATATGCCTCCTGTCTTGTCCTGCGCTCCCTAAAGCCTCAAATTGAATAGAATTGAATGTGAGCGCTGCGTCTGCTGCCTGTGTGTGGCTGTGCTGTACCACCTGTGCAGACATCGAGTCTTAAAGCTTTCCCTGCTCATCTCCATCTTTACTTCAACATCTTTCTTCTCTTGGAACCTATCCTATTCTACAAATTGCTTTCCAACGTCCTAGAAAAAGCGAGGCACCTCTGCTGTGAGGCAAACCGTAACCAACCTTCGTTCTGATTGCCAATACCGGCTGGTTAAGTTTGGGCAACATGTAGAACACAACCACATACGGTATGTCTCCTTAGAAGCAAACAGGCTGAACCATGTTGGACGGTCTCCACTGTTCAAATGTATCATTTATTCGTGAAGCTTTGTTCAGTACCTCAGACTACCGGCCTTGTTTTTCGGTCTCGCACCCTGTTCATTCAAACAATGTTTGATGTCAGGGACTATCTGCTTTCTTACCCCTTCCATTTCCCCAGTGCCACTCAGTGGGCAGTCTGGGTTATGGTCTGTACGCTGCATGTCAAGGAGCCTGGAAGTCCCCTGTTCATTAGGTTTTTAGCAAATCGAACCTGGTTTGGTCCTAACTGGTTACCAGAAGCACGGCCTAGATGCGAACACTTTGGACGTCAAACTCCTTTGTTTGTCTCTGAATTATGGTCCCTTGGATGAAGAGTTGGATAAATGGCTTTTTCTTCATTTCACACCACAGATCTGGTTTTATACAAATGACATCTTTGAGAACGCCGGAATCCCTACAGCGGAGATCCCGTACACCACAGCTGGCACCGGAATCATAGAAATCATCGCAGGACTTGTTGGGGTAAGATCAGAAAATGTGAACGGTTCAATCAATTATAATTTGGATTTCCAGAAAATCTTTTGTATCTCTCTTCATCCTTCTTTTTATTTGTTGTTTTAACTTAAGTCGTTTAAGCATCAAAATCTTGCCCGTGTGAGGTTTCACTCTGTGTTTTTGTAGTGTTTCACCATAGAGCGGCTGGGCAGGAGGCCTCTAATGATCGGGGGATTTGCTATGATGGGCATCTGTAGTGCTGGGATCACATTAGCACTCATTTTACAGGTGTGTACTGTGTGTGTGTGTGTGTGTCTGTGTGTGAGTGTGTGCTCAGTGGGAAAAACAGATTTTCTATATTCTATACATCTTCTCGATTCCTAAATAGAACTGTTTTTGCTATAATGACACTAACTCCTTGTGAAATCTGATTAGTTTGAGTGCTATTGTTCCTTACATACGGTAGATATCTGTAGTATAGCAATGAAAAAATACAGATGTTTCAGTGTAAGATATCACAGGAAAACACTTCGGGAGATAATGATGTATCAGACTAAACTTATAAGTTAATGTGGAGGAGATTTTAGAGGCTCCATGGATCATATTCTGGTTAGGTTCTGAGGTTCTGAAGCTAAGATTACAGGTCCACTTCAGAGTTACTAAGTGAGTGGCAAATATCGCCTAAAATGCTCCAATGTTGAAAAAATAAGAGGGTCATCCTATTCAAATGTTCAAAATTAGAAACTAGTAAAATCACAAATTCAAGTGAAAACACACACTGACCAAGTGATGGACAGTCATATAGGGAAAAATGGTCCCATTCAGTTGTCTTTTGCCCTCATGCGCTTTCTGCTTTACTTGACAGGAAGAAGTGGTAGTAGGTTGGAGGAAAGACAAATGGAATGCACCCCAGGTGTTGGGCAGGGACGTAAGTGTAGGGAAGAACAGATGTCCATTTTTTTTCTGTTGGCAGAGCTGACGTGTGTTCCTCCTTCCCCCTGTGGGCCGCTGACGTCCTGCACGGCCCTGCCCATAGATAGTAACTAATCGTAAATACTCTGACTTCTTTTATTTCTTCTCCCTGCAGGTTCACTTATCATTTATGCGTTACATCAGTGTCGGATGTGTGGTCGGCATCATCGCTGGATTCTGCATTGGTCCAGGCAAGTTACTCCGTATGTTCCACAGATTGTTAAGATTATCAGTGTAGGTATCTCTGTCAAAACACAACAGCTGGTTTTTCAGATTACTTTATCTTGTGTTTTTTTTTAAATACAACAACAACAATGATTATCATGATAATAATAATAATTAAGAATATTGCTTCATCCTCCACTCTCTGCTTGACTTTGTTACCTTTTTACTCTTCCTAGCTAAATTAAATTTGATATTCATGACAGTTAGATTTGTTTAGCCGTTAAAATTCAAGATTGTGGACTTGGACTTGGAGTGGGAAGACCTGAGACTTGCAGAAGAGTGACTTGTGTCTGTCAGGAGTGTAAATTGCCATGAAGTCTTCTGAGGCAGTTTGTTTTGAGCGATCAAATGGCTCCCTCTAGCGGTTATACTTCGTATACTACATTATAAAAAAGGGAACGTCACAGATTTGACAAAAATCCCCAAATTTCCGTCTGATATTTACATCCCACCTGTATAAATAAATAAATAATACCATTTAAAACTAAATGTTATTTTTTTAAATGTTATTACTAAATTTAAGTGGTGCCTGCGTGTATTCTACACCTTGGGCATTAAAATGAGTTTTCCAACACAAGTTATACTAAATGATAAATACGACCAGTTATTTTGCACCGAGCAATTATGCACACTGAGTAATATATGCAGTTTTGGCTGAACCCGGTGTAAGAGAGACAAATAATTCAGTTTTAATAATTAAATATATTAATATGATAAAATGAATATGTATTCTTTGATGTATGATTCTGTCTTGCACATGCTGGCCAGGCCCTCACTGGATTGGTTCAGTCTGTTTACCCCTAATTAGCCTTTCATCAGCCTTATTGGTTTGAAAGATGATTAACGACCCCGAATAATCAAATCAACATGAATAATGTATTCCAAACGCAGCCACTCGTGAGCAGAAATATTGTTCCTCATCCAAAATGCATGCAGTCCAGCGGCTAATGCCACCTTTAGGTCCGTTCATTTGAAAGTGATGACTGGATCATTAGAGGTGGACGTCACATCAGCTTCATTACACACTGTGACCTCATATGACCGGACAAGTTTGGATGTAGACATGTCGATATTAAGGGGAAATTGAATCACTTTTCCTGTAGTTATGTAAGTTTATCTGTATAGCCCAATATCACATACACGTTCTCGTAGGGCTTCACCGGTCCTCACAACGACCCAAACTCTTTAGGAAGACAACAAAAAACTTACAATGTAAAGAAACCTCATGAGGGGAAATTCAAAGAGAGGTTCCCTCTCCTCCAATGGCCGGGTGTGCAACAGGAGCCACAGGTGCAGCGATGAAACAGTAGAGGAACATTAGGAACATAGAGTCCAAAAACAGTGAGAGGAGAACTTAGATAAGATTTGTTGTTGTCTATCTTTAATCCCAGTATTGAGAGACTTTGGTTGGCTAAAGATCGAAGTTTCATGTGTTGAAGTTTTCTTGGTGTGAAGTGATGCCCATCTTGTTCACATCCAGATCTCTGATATGATCTTGAATAACAACAATGTCTTCAGTCAGGAAAAGGCTGATGAAGGGGGCCAACAGCTGGGTTTGGCTGAGGCCTCCAACTCAGTAAGCCCGACCCTGGATTCGTTTTAATTTCTGTCTTTGTTCCTGTTCCAGCTGGGGTTCCGTTCCTGATCACAGCCGAGCTCTTCAAACAATCCCATCGGCCAGCAGCCTACATCGTCGGAGGATCGCTGAACTGGCTGTCCAACTTCACCGTGGGCTTCGTCTTCCCTTTCTTACAGGTGAAGACGCTTTACTTTTCAACAAATTATGGGCCTCGCCGGTGAATTAAGGACGGAGAACCCAGAGCTTCATTTAAAGAGCAGAATCTGTTTTTGAAGACAAACCTGCACAGCGTGACGCTTGGCTGTACCATCTTTAGTCTCTACCACCACCTAGTGGTAGCCTAGCGTTAACACACTACAACCTGTCTGAATGGTTGTCTGTGGCTAAGACTTGCTTATATATTGCTAAATATTTACAACATTGTCATGTGACCAAGGAGCTTCTGAATCTTTTTCTCATTTATAAAAGATCCCATACAGAGAAGAGTGTGAAAACCAAACATTAGTTGAATGATTTTTACAACATAAACACCATGAAAAGTCTTCGATTAATTTTAGATTGTAATTTCAACAAAATGCTTCACAGATTAATCTTCATTTTTCTGTCCCCATCCCTCCATCCTTTCCTCTTCCATCCATCCAACCACGTGTCCGTCTGTCTGCCACATCCATGCATCAGATGTCAGCCGGGTCTTACTGCTACCTGGTGTTTGCCACCATTTGTCTGTCTGTGGCGGTTTACGTCTACGTCATCATCCCCGAGACCAAAAACAAGACCTTCATGGAGATCAGTAGGATGTTTGCTAAGAAGGAGGCCATCCCAGAGAGTCAGGGCCTGGTCCTCACCGATCATCTCAAGCTGAAGAAGATGAACGGCTACGGCTGCCTGGAACACCCGTCTCTGGAGTTTGACAGCTCTTCCTCTGTGCCTTAGCCAAGACTCAGGTTCTCACTGGGACATAAATTCTTGAAAAACTGATCCAGTTTACTCTCTGACTCCATCATCATCCACCGTTGGGCTTCCGTTGGGTCTCAGCTGGATTTCTGCACTGGATCGTGCTTGGATCGTAAAACAATGCAGATTTATTATCTGGAAATCCCCATGAATTTAATGTTTGGCTCTGATTTGAGCTGAGGAAGTGTTTCGGCCTGACCTTTTCTCCAAGAAGACTTCTTATCTTGATTTGTGGATCCGTACCAACATCATATGATGTCTTGTTTATAGACATCTGGAGTTACAAACAACAGATGTGGAGCAACGTTGGGTTTTTAATAAAGGACACCTCCTCACCCGGCACCTCTCACAATGCTGACCTTTTACTGTGGTGGTTTCTTTTATGGCACTTTAATGACCTGATTTAGATGTAACGTGATGTGCAGGTTGGACACGATCTGCAGAGGAACCCATTAAATGTTGGTATCGGTCGCCTGATGGTGGCGCTGTAATAATGCCTGGCCTTCATCTTTTAAACTGTAAGTCATAGTATAAAGAGTTTCTCTGTTTGTCAGTATGTGTGTATGTTGAGTGTTGGGGATGAATGACTGAATATAATTGTATACTTTCTATACATACAAAAGCAACTTTAATAAATCAGTGTAATTAACCTTTACAAAATAAATTCATAATCATTCTGTACGGCCATGAAGCTTTACACGTACTCCCAATATTTATCATTATTTATCCTTGCATTTTAGCACCATTGTACATAGGTCATATATTCTAAGATATATTATATGTTATTTTTGTAATTAATAAGAGCTTCCTCTTAATAACCTGAGATGTGTATATGTGAGATGTACTGTCAACGCTGTACATTTTAGGGCTTTGTTAAATATATTTTCCATATACAACAAGACACATTTGTTTATCATACTTAAATTTATAACAACATTTGATTGTCTTTTTTTGTTGCCACATAAATTAAATATAATGGAACGCTGCATATCTTTGTTTTCTTATTTACTGTTCTGTATAGATTTGTAATTAATTCTAAACCTAAATTATTTAGCACAACGTTTTATCCAAGACAATCACACACATAACCACACACATAAATACACACACACCGACACGCACACACACACTTATCCCCATATATTATCCAGTATAACAAACCTTGCTCTCTTCTGACCCTTGGTGGTCAAAAACGGAATTACAGAGCCGGACGCAGCACCGCCATTGCCTATAAAATTAAATACAAAACATATAGTATTAAAAATTCAAAATAAATTGAAATAATTTTAAGATGTTTTACATAAAAAAACATTGCTTGCCCAGCCTTGGTGAAGGTTTGATCTTTTATGAACAGCATTCTAGTCTTTACATGTATGTGGACAACCGGGGATCTGTGGCTGTGTGGTTTATTTCTTTGGAGGTCTGAAATAAGAGTTCTAATCCTATAAATACAATTCTTACAAACACACACACACACACACAAACATACACACAAGACTGTTATCATCATTATTGTTCATGAATGATTTGAGCAGTAATCACAAAAGTCTATCTAATTGCTAATATTTGCCTGATGATTACCAAGAAATGTTCATCTGTGATTGTAATGCTGCACAGGGCACTTCATCTATCTGTCAGCCCATGTCACACATGTACACACACACACACACACATCTCAGCACTGTAATTAATGGCGCTGCCTCTGTCCCTAATAAGCATTCTGTGGATCTTTATTGCAGTGTGTGTCCCTGTGGTCATCCGGGCTTTTCTGAGAGTGTATGTGTGTGAGTGAGTGTGTGTGTGTGTGTGTCCCAGGCGTCCCTTGCCAAGTGGTTGACACTGGCACTGATGGCATTACAACTAGGAAACATAGGGCGATGACAAATGTCCGATATCAGGGAACGAGGCTGGTGACAAATAGAGCAGCGGCTCAGGCAGTGAGTAATAAAACGAGATGGATGATCTCAGCCGCAGCAATTAAGACAGAGAGGACGAGGACACAGAGAAAAAAAGAAAAAAGTGAGACGCTGAGAGGTGGGCAAAAAGCAAGGGAAAACTACTAATACTGAAAAATAACCCCAACAGTCTTATCTTACCTCATCTTATCTTAGTTATGGCTGGATTTCAGTGAACGTGGGTTGGCAGTTTGGACATCATCCAGGAAAGAACCCCTGAAGTCTTCATACCGCTCAGCCTCATGATGGTGGCGCTGTAATAACCACTTTTGAACTATAGTCAATCTCATTCTCCCCCAATATCCACATCCATCCATCCACTTTGAGATCTTTCCCAAAACAGTGTCATCTGTTACAATTTTGAGTCAATTAACCCAAAATTTGACACGTAGAACGTCTGGACAGAGGCGGACAAAAGTTGTGTCTTAGTTTTTTCGTAGTCTTTACTGTTTTGTCATAATCAAATTGTGTGGCTCATTCTTCACAGAGTGCCATATCTCATGAATGAATGAGTGTATTGGAGCCAAACTTGGATGGAGGTTTAAAATAAAAACAACCAGTCCAACCGTCAGTCGACCTGATTGTTTGATGGCTTCAACGATAACTTTGGGGGTGGAGTCAAGCGTTTCTCTCTGTCTCTGTCCCCTCCCTTTGGCCTCTCTCTGCTCTTCCTGTCGACGGCGCGGGTGTAAACGCTCTGGCATGTAGCCGATGAATGTGGCACTTGTGTGCTACAGGCCGTGAGTGTTTGTGACACGCTGTCTTACGACTGCTGGGCCTTTTCTTTATGCCTTAGCACCGTCCTGCCACACAGACAGCTCTGTGTCCACGCAATTCGTCCAGGCCCTCACACAGAGACGGACGAAGACCAGCATCTCACCGACGCATCCAAACACACGCACACATACAGCACACACGCACAGCTTTCATACCTACACAGCCGCTAACGGAGCTGCCGACGGATGGCCGGGGTGGTGTCGGTGTCGGTGTCGGTGTCAGTGTTGTTGGTCTGTTTTAAATGTTAATCACCGCTGCCTTGCCCCGAGGCCACAGACAGGACCACAGATGCTGTTATGTTAACGTGGTCGGCCAATAAGCATCCGTGCCGTTTCCAGAGCATCGAGCCGGTTTCTTCAGTGCTGACATGTTTATTCTCCCACATCATTAAAGTAAGTGAGATGTTGATTGTGGCCTTTTCACTCTCCAATGTGCGTGTTAGGGTGTTTCCACCTGTCGGCTTTGATGTGTGTGATGTAACTCGTCTGTGCTGGCTGAAATGTGGGGCTATTGTAAAGGCCAAAGGTTAATGATCAACCATTAAAGGTGTCCTATCTCACTAATTCGGCAAGAACTGTTTGTTTGACTTATTTAAGTTAACTTTCAAATTCTTTGTGATTGGAAGTAGAGACAGTAAGTACAAAATTGTATTTCTGTTCTTTGTGAATTTTGAACTTGTATGAGAAGTTAATGCAACAACACTTTAGTATGCAGTATCCTCCATGATGAGAACTCTTACTCTGGATATCTCTCTTACGTTCTCATAGTTACCACCGGAATATATTTTAGAGGAGAAATAACACCACAGCACATTCCACACAAAGTTTATGTCAATCAAGAGCTCTTCGAGCTGACTGCACTTAATAGATCGGGCACTAGAGGGCAGTAGTGACGCACTCATACATGCGCGCTGTCTTATCACGAAGTCCCCGAAAAGAGGACAGCAGGTGGACAGAAAGTTTCTATTGAGAATAATTATAAAAAAAATCTACCAATAATGTAAAGATTTATTGAAACTTCCATCAAAATCGAATTTCAACATCTCATCTAAAAACTGATAATAATAATATTCCTTCTTTGTTTGAAAAAGAACAGACTACACACACAAATAAACACTAAGATACAACAGTTTCCAAAGAAGTTTTTTTTTTGCGCTGAGAGAAGTTAGTAGGAGGTTCGTCTAATTAAGCAATTCTCTTGATTTCAGCAGAGTAATCAGTCTCGTTGTCTCGTTCATCTTTTCAGGAAATTCCCAAACCAAGGTGATTCGTAACAGACTCATCGAACGATTTACGGACTTGATAAGAGACAACGGGTGGATGCGTGGATTGGTGGAGATTCTTACAGTGCGAGTCTCCGTGAGGACCGAACCGGACTCCCACGAAGCTCCACTGTGTTTGATCACAACATTATTGCCACAACAAAATCACCCGGGCCCTCCTCCATTCATCGGCCTTTAACTGACAAACGTGGCACAGACATGTTATTACTCTGCTCATTTACGACTTTCAAAACCCCGAAAACAACAAAGCGCCAATACACAGCCCGGGATGGCTCAATACGCAACGTGGCTCTCAGTGTCTGTGACCTGAGCGGCCCGGGCCCTTGTATTCTGCGGAGGGAGTTTACCTTGAAACCTATTTGAAGTCATTGTGCCCCTCGGCAGCTCATTGTGTACTGGGCCCTCATCTCAACAAGTAGCGACAGTTCGCAACTACCTGTAATGGCGGATCCCCCAACGGCGCTGAAAAGAGAGACCTGAGTGTCTGCCTCTGCGAATAACAATACGACCGTTTCCCAGTTGTGGCCCCTGTGTTTGGTCCCTGTGATCCCACAGCAGGTCTATTGGGCCCCATGAAGGCTCTTTACGGTCACTAACATACACAAACACAACAATAGCAGCTGCTTTGGAAGCCACCACGATTGGTTAAGATGCAACTCGGGCCGGGCTGTAAAAATACAATCAGGCCTCTGGGTTTTGGGAGCTGAATAGAGTTTGATTGGGTGTTAATTGTAGTTAGGTTACTGTATGTGAGGGACGCTTCTACAAAACGGATCACATTTGACCTGGGGTTGTTGATTCCAGGACGAGTGTTGGCATCAGCAGAGTTTATGATGGGCTGGATTCACCCAAGATTGATCAAATGTCGAATGTCATCATTTCCTGTTTGATTTCATTGTTATCTTGTTATTCATTCAATTATAGATGATTCAATCCATAATTTGCTTAATCTGGGTGATAGGCGTATTTCGGTACATGCTAATTTCGATCTAACTATGGTTTATACATTCAAAAACTATTCAAAAATGCCTTCATGGCCCCGGTCTGAGCACCATCAGAGTTTTAATGTGCATGTAATCGCACAGATTCACACTGAGTTACTTTCCACCATAAATCGACTCGCCACATACTCCAGTTATGGAACGAGTACTGTATATTTGTGTTTAGAGTAATTGCAGTACGAACAAATAATTTGAGTGTAACGTGCAAGTACGTAAATGTAATGAGAGAGAGCTGCCTCCAAGTCTCTGGTCTGAGTGCTGGCAGCTGAACATCATATTGGTCTCCATTTGGATCACAGATTGTGTCCAAAACACGTGTTGTGCATTAATTGAGGCTTCAAAGCGAAGTTCCGTCTTTTTATGGTGAACAGACAGAGTGATGAAGCTTGGGTTTCACTGTGGTCGGAGGTGTGTCCACCCAGCAGGGTTGGACGCTCTGTGGATCTCCGTCCACGTAGACCCATCTGTAACCTGTGATTTCAGTGGCGGCCACGTTCTGGTCCTGGCCCGGAAGACACGGTTCTGATCTGTGAGGTTGAAAAAGGTCAGCTGGTCAATCCCAGTACTCAACGCGGTGTTGTGCTCTGCATGAAGTCGTCTCCAACCGTGTCGTCTAAGGTCAAACAGTACAGGACACGCTAGGCCAAGCAGCTGGAGGAGAGAGAGTATGAAGCACCCGCTGCAGTAATAAAGTACACGGATTCAATTTGAGCACATGCGTACTGTCTTTGTTGGATGAGTACACGTCGACCACATTGTTTCATCCCCGCCTGTGGTCTGACGTAAGTCCAGAAGTCTGTAACCAATACGGAAGAACAAGGAAGAACCATCCAGGAAGTGAACAAAACCTATGGATCCAAACACTCGCAGGCACATTTTTACACAGTTATGGTTACGGTTATGGTTATGGTGCTGTGGCCTGAACATCTAACTCTACAACATCTTGGTGTCACGGGATACCGATCACATCCTTGTTGCTGCACCATAGTGGAAGGAAGTGCACTTGGAAGGAAATTTAGTTCCCCTATGATCTACCGCAGGCAAACAGTTCACACCTATGGCAATATGCATGCAGGCTGGGAAGACGCTGATACAATAGATACAAAGATACAAGATCTCAGTCTTGCCATGACAGCAGACAAGCAGCTATTTCATCAATAAACATGTGGTTCCCATGCTAATGCTGGGATACGCGATGCTGATCCGAATCAACATCAACATCTCTCTGGTTTCACTCAGAGAGAACAGGAACGTCTGCCTCTGATCTCGCTGTTTTTCCTCTTTATTTATTGTTAGCTTCTTGGTGTGTTTCTGCCCCCTGCTGGACCTGAGGAGTTCCTTTCCTTATGGCATACTATACATTAAACATACAATTCATCTACGCTGCACGACTTTGAAGACCTCTCAGGTTAATGTTACTAAGTTATGTTACTTGGTGATGTGAAGCCATACGGGCTTTAAAATGTAAAACTCCCCAAACCAGCTTATGCTAATTATCTGCCCAGGTAAGCTAAGGAGCCAACCAAGTGAAACTGTCACCTGGATGCACAGATGGTGGCTGTTTATTCACGTTTCAGAAGCTCAGATTACGCTGCGGCGCTAATACATGTGTAAATATCATTTTATCCGGTCAGGCGACACGACGACAACGCCACAACTCAAAGCCAACAACCACAGAACTCCAGTTTGAAGAGACATCACTCACTCCATCTTTCACTGGAACGGTTCACTTCCTTTTTGAGTCCAAATTCTTTTTTTTCCCGATCCAGCTCCATGTGTCCTAAACTGTGTTTTTCACCCGTGGAGAAGCAAAGACATCTCATCGCAATTTGTCTAAGTGGCAGCACAGCCCTCACGTAATGAGCGAGCGACCACAGCTATGATGATTACAGCAGTGACAGCAGAAAGCAAGCGAGCAGGCCATAATAATGACTGCTGGGAGCCCGTAGGAATGAATGGGAGGGAGAGAGGACGAGAGAGTGTGAATGGAAGGATGAGGATGAAGTCCTGTATGTTACAGGAGCGGCTTTGGTTGTTACTGTCTTTTTTCACTTGCTGTTGTTTGATGTTTTTGAAGACATTTGACCGCTCATATTACAAACGTTCTCTAAGTTGCTCTGTAAGCACTCAACATTCTTCAATTACATTGTGTGAAATGCATGCAAAGTACACACTTCACAAGTGTTCTTACTTGTGGCATACACCTGTTTACCCATCTTTTAAAATTACCATTCCCCTGGTCCTAATTATTAGCTGACATGAGAAAAATACCACTTTTAGACTTTCCGCATATTTCCTGTTCTGCTGTTCTAATGCTGCATCTTGTGTTGGATATAATACACACGAACTGCAGCTTTTGAAGGAGAAGCGCCTTCCCATGATAGTAGAGCGAAATACAAATGTCAAACAAATCCACAAACTGATAAAGATCAGATACTTGCATGCATGTTTTTGAATGCACAACTTAAACTTCCACCAAAGGGCACGGCAGAGCAGAATTATACCTGAACGACAGACACCAAAAAAATCTTCGTTAAGAATTTAAGATTTTGCATGACGTTACCAAACACAACAACACTCGCTTCTTAGTAAATTTCACAAAGCTCTACTGCCCCATGTGGCTCAGAATGGTATTGCACCTCACCACCTAACGCTCAATGAATGCTAAGAACGACCATGACGCGAGCATGATTTTGTATCGTTGAAAGCAAGTATGGTAGAGAACCCAGCACCGGTTATGATCAACAGCTGAAGTACCTTTGAGCAAGACACCAAAAACTTCACATGGACCAGATTCATGGTGTCATGGTGTCCACATGAAATAATGATGTCATACAAGCTCAGCAACACGCAAGTACATGCCGAGGACTTTGAACTAACAAAGGCAGGTATGCTGAAGTATTAGAAGATTAATTCATTTAATGTTCATTATGCTGAGAGGGAGGAAGAGGAGGTGACACAGAAGGATGGAGGGGAGGGCGAAGAGTGATGGATGGGTGAACGAGATAGAGTTCACCAGGAGAGAGAGGAAGAAGGGAGGCTGGCAGGTCTCCACAGACTGGAGACAAACAGTGTTGGAGTGACTGTACATCTACACAAACACATGGTCACCACACACACAGACACACATACTCACACAGACACACACAAGCACACACAAACAGCTATTTCAACTATGCATGCTATGCTCTCTCTCTCTCTCTCTCATTCACTCTCTCTGGACTCAGTGTTCACCAACACAAACACAAACCATTCACATTTCCACTGAGCAGACCGCCTGAGGCTTCACAAACTATGCTGTTAAAATTCAGTTATTCCACAGGGAAGTGGTTTGTACGTTTGGTATTATTAGTTGTCGTTAGCGTTAATTCGTTCAATCCGTCAACTCTCATTGAAGAATTTAATGCTAGGTAGCTCTCATTGTAAGTAGCAAAAAAATTAAACTGTTATTTTCAGAAATATCATTTTTTTCATGGAAAGTGGAAACACTATAATGATCTAACTTGACACATAGACATGCTTTGAAGCTGGATCATCAGAGGGGGAAAAAGATCATCTATAGGAGTATCTCTGGTGATCATACAGGGCAGGAAGTGATGGTCAGGCATTAGAGAGAGTGCACACATACAAAAAGTCTCAGGCAGTTTCCAGTAACAGAGTGACGTCACACTGTGGGCTCCAGGTTGTCAGAACAAAGCAAGGTAACTTTTTTTTTCTTTAACTGATTAGTGAGGCCACTCGTCCTGCTGATCGTATGAAGCAGCCGGTTTGGGAGAGCAGCTCGGCGGCCTGGATGCTGCGGTTCCTCTGATTAACATACAGCTTCAGCCGTAGATGGATTGTTCTTCTGTGTCTCAGTCTACAGGTGATTGATCTGTTAAAAACTATTTCCCTTACAGACCTTTGATTGAGTGTTGCTTGTCTTTTCCTGAATGAGCCAGTTTGTGTGTGTTTGTGTGTGTATGTGTGTGTGTGTGTGTGTGTGTGTGGCTGGAGGCCGGCCCAGAGCAGCATCAGCTGGGGGTCTTTCAGCTCTCTATTTATGAGCTCTTCTTTACATATTCATTCTGCTACTGTTAAACAAAGGCTGCAGGTTGCCTCTCTCCCTGTGTGTGTGTGCGTGTGTGAGGGTGTGTGTGTAAGTTGGTGAGAAAAACTATGCGAGAAAAGAGTACAGTGAAGGAGTTACTGCACATTTGGCCGTGTTGTCATTCATTCTTCATTCCACTGATTGATTTTAGATGATGACTCATTGTGGTGTTTCATGATTACATTCACATTTAATACCAGAATCAAATGAAATCCTCAATTTCCACTGCGTTCATCCACTTTTTCCAGTGAAAAAATAGATGAAATCATCATGAGAAACTCAAACTTTCCACTGAAGTCCAGATTGAGGAATCTGGAGTCTGACGACCTCCGTCTCTCTGATTGAGTGTGTGATGATCATTGACATCAGCTGAGCTGGTGTGTTGTTTTCAGTTCCAGTGAAAACCTGCAGCCTCTCGGTTCCCTGTTAGATGGTTTGAGACCCATGATGTACATTCACCATGAAAACCCACAACAAACACTCAAATGTGAGGATGAATCACCGGTCAAAGTGAAGCTCAATGCTTGTTTTGGATCCAAATTATTGATTGACACTTAATCAATATTAGGAAAACATGAAATAAACTTGGCTTTCCATGAAGCGGCTAACTAAAGAGACTCAGAGACAAGATCAATAAGGGCACAAATCACACACTCAAACTTCTTCAATGTTCGAGGTGGACAGAGGAAGGAAGGAAGAAACGAAGAGGAGATGACATACACTTGCAGAGTTGCTTTTGGACGCTTTTCGAAATCTTCCGTAGAGGATGTCTGGATCCATGAGGGTCAATTCTATGGTATATGGGTCTACCATGGCCCAGTAAGTTAACGCCAAATATCTGGAGTATGCCACAACCACAACTTTTGTAAAAACTCTGAAGGCTGTAGGGAGGTGGTCCTGCACTGAGACATCAAGACCTACAAAGTGTTGTGGGTAAAGCAATGCAACAGTTCATCAAAAACTCCTGGAGTACATCTGCCCTCTGTTTGACTAAAGCTAACGCTAACAATGTAGGTGAATTTTATTTTGACATTTACGGTGGACAGCATTTTCATGTAAATAATCAGATTGGGTTCGGTAAAAGAAAGAAAAAAGGAAAGAGAGCGCTGACAGCTGTGTAGATAACAGGGTGCTGGTTGCCATGGCGAATGGATTTGATTGGCGGGCAAGGGGGGGGTTGATTGATAAGGACCCCCCTGCTATTCCAGTGACAGCTCCTGTCAGAGAGCCAGCTCGTCTCACATCAGATGTATCAACTGGTACACCCCATTCCCACCCCCAACACACACACAGCCTCAAGCCTGAGAACAGACAAAACAATCAGTTAACCGACCCATTGAGCTCAGCTCCAGTTTGTGGATGTGGGATAACTCTTCATTTAGACGTCCCTCTCTGCCACTGCAAGTTTATTCAGAAGATCTTTACGCACTGGAATTGAAGATGATTCAAATGTGAACTCAAATGTAAAAATCAGGATGGACATAACCTCAGTCATATATGAGGTCCGTGTAAATCAAAGACTAATATGTGGCCCATATCTCCGTGAAGCCGTGTATCAGCCTGGTGCTAGCTGTGAGGTCGGACAGGCCAGGTGTCAGACTGAGTTCCTTGTTAACCCCGACAGCTATTTCAGTCTGCTGATAAGCAGAAACACATGTAGAGGGTCCTACAACGGGCCAGACGTGTTCTGGGAAGGTGAGGACTATTCAGTGTCCAAATTAGAACAAATAGGGTTGGTGGGGACAGATTTAATGCCACTTAGTGGACTACTCGTCACATTATGTCCACATCCACCCATATTTGCATGTAACTACAGTTTTTCCATTTAAATTTTCTAAATGTGTGTATTTGTGTCTCCTCCTAAACTTTTGGGTGACTGAGTGAAGGAAGGCTCAGATTTGGTGGTGATTTTGGACCAGAGGTCACAATAAAGACTGCATCGTCTTGTGATGTCATATGAGACCGGCCTATGAAACAGTGGAATTCCAGTCACGAGCCAGACTTCCATTTGGTTTGAGCATCCTCACCTCCGTACGAAGGGAAAGATGAGAAGGTGTGTGTGGAGGGGCAGATGGGCTGTCAGTCCATTGAGCTGGACAGCGAGGATCTTAGCTCTGTGGGGTTATCAGTCTTCACAGATATAAGCGGCCTCCTCTGTCGCCACCCAGGGGTGATAGGCCAACAGACAGGGCGGAGCAGAGATAACGCAACGGATTGACATCCTCGTTCGCCCTCCACCTGTCCCAACACAGAGCATTCCGCTGTGGATCGTGGACTCTGTCTACGGGCTCTTGACCTAAATGGGCATCACACGGTGTCCCATTTAGGAGGATCCTTTGAATGTGGCAAAGAAATGACCTCTTTGCCGGACTGAATTTGAAAGACGCATCGACGTGTGTATCCTTCCCAGCTTTGCATTTTTCAGAACCCATTGTGTTTCCCAGAAACCACCGAGTCAGTCTTTGAAGTTCCTCTTCTAGATTTGAGCACCTCAATCATTGGGAGTAAGCAAACAGAAGTCTCTCGAGAAGTCATGCACGATGAAATGAAAACTTTGATGCCCTCTCCTTCTCTCCTCCGATGTAGACCGGATCTCCCATGAAGTCAAGAACAAACAACGCAATCAGACACGTTTGTCTCCGTTTGGTACATTGCCTCTGACTCCGAGTTTGATTTAGTTTACAGAAAGGTCGGGACCCTGAACTGAAGAATACCCAAAACGTCCTTCAGCTGCCGACTTTCAAAGCACTTTTGTGTCACACCGTGTCACGTCTTCACTTGACTCCCTTTCAAAGACGCGCACAGAGTAGCGAAGCAGCCTTTCGGTGGTTATGTCATCAGTCAGCATACCGCACGTCTGGCTGCCGCAGGTTCACCTGGAGGGCCACGGAGAACCAGGCTCCTAAGCCCCATCCCAGCCCTCATAAGCCCCGCTCCCCGCGGCTCTGGTCCGACAGGCATTGTGCCGTGCATTGCTCCGGGTCTAACCCCCAGAGCAACGTATGGTAAAGCCATCAGGCCGAGCGTCCCTTTGAAGAGGGGGACCGAAAGAAACACGGCAGCTCTGAACACGATGCCGTGTCTCCCTTTTCAACTGGCCCATTTTTTTCTTTCCCTCCTCTGAAAAATTCCGGCAAGACCCGGTGCAACTCTCTGCTTTTTCAATTTATTTCCCTTCTCGCTGGCTGACTGATCTCTGCCTCGCTGCCTTTCAGTCACTAACTCATTCCACTTAACCCCAGCCTCTCTCTTCATGTCGCTCTCTCACTTTCTCCTGGTTTCAGGTCCTTTCTCCACTTTCACCTCACGTGTGACGCCCGTCAGATATTTTCTGATCAGCGTAAGCCAACGTGGAGTCTCGGTCTTTCACTTTACACCCCATTAGCAGCAAGCAAAACATTTACGCTGGAATTACTCGAGCGAACTCTTAAAAAAATCTCCACTTGACTTTATGCCTTTTCTTGAAAGTAACATAAAAATGGAGCCCAAAAAAAAAACAACACCATCTGCACTTAAAACTAGTAATAAATATTTAAGCCAGTTTGGCTTTAGACAAATAAAGTTAAAGGTCAGGTGTAGTTTATTTTTTATTTTAATTCAGTTCATTTGATGAGCTCTGTCCTAAAATATGATTTTTTTCCCAATTTCCTGTAACAAGCTTGTCAAATCAGCCAAATGTGTGTCTGTGTGTGTGTGTGTGTGTGTGTGTGTGTGTGTGTGTGTGTGGTACGTCTGTCAGAGACGTCACACATGCTGCTCCACTCAGCTTTAGGCCCATATGGTGGTCGGCTTCCCAGGAATGTGGAGACTGCAGTCACCTGATGTTGTCCTGTGTCCTCACTCTAATGTCATTGTCATGGCGTGCCGGTACACAGATGTGTTCATTTGTACAAACAAA
>OMNV01018308.1:3129-16754 GCA_900303265.1 Brotula barbata
CAGACCCCAGCCACAAACAACCTCCTCCAGTTTGTCACCGGAATGAAACCACTTCCTGGAAAAGGTCTCAGTCAAGCCTGCGGTGCAATTATTGTGTTTCAACCTGCACAAACAAATCATATGGAGGGGAATTGGACTGGACCACCGCTGATAAATGCGTGAGGATAAATTTGAGGATGAGCTGATCCTTCAACACGGCGCGGTAAAGGATGCTGCTTCACTCGACTCGATTCGCTTTAATAGCTCACTGACGAACACGCCGACCTAATTATGAGCGCACAATCCCTCCGGTAGGACACAAAAACAGATCTGAGCCTTCCACCTTCCAACTGGCGCGTCTCTAATAGAGCGGTCTGACAGCCTGACGCTCTCTAAAGTTCTCCAATCAGATTCATCAGAGCGCCGCAGCCTCCTGACTGAGCGCGCACCGATCATTTATCATGTTACTGCGGGCAGCGTTACACAAAATAGATCTACATACATCCCCACGTAGACCACAACTACACACACACACACACACAAAGAAAGAAAGGAAGACATTAACTAATCTTGAACAATTCCCTCACATGTTTATTATAAAGAATCCGTGTGCAGCAGCCTGTCAAATCCCTCATCGGCTAATAAGAGCTTTGTAGCTGATGGCCAAACACGGCTGACAGCCTCTTTGTGCTGTTTAACTGCCTCCCAAACAAATCACACGGGCTCTTTGTGAAATCCATTCATGAAGCCATTAATGTAATTGTGTGTAATTGTGTCGGGTGACACGTATGAAATCAACAACAATACGGCCCCGCCTCGGCGCCGAAGCGTCCTTACAAAGTGATGGAGTGACACGCCGACCGGGGAAGGGGACGGAGAGACAGGAGAGGGAGGAAGAGGAGGACAGCTGCTGACAGAGGTCTGTGTGAGATTTTAGACAGGTGGGTTGGTGTGCAGGAAAACGGAAGGTGCTGCTGTGGTTTGATTGTTTGGGAGGAAAAAGGCGAAAATTATAGAGGATAATAAGGTCCCATTTACGTGATTTCTCATTATGTCGTAGTTCATCAAACACAAACGAGGGACTTTCATGAATTATGTCATTGTGTCTTTGTGACACCAAAAAGGCCTCAAATATGGAATAAAGCTACAGAATCATTTTGGATTCTTTCACATGTAACCCATGTTGCGCTTAAATAAATGAGAATCCAAAAGTGAAAATTGTCACTACGTAGACTACTCGGAGCGGGTGTGAGCCGAACGTCGGTGAAAATCTTAAAATAGGATAAATAAATAAGAAAACCAGTCAACAAACAGACACGGTCACGCCTCCAGTAATGACACGAGCTCCGACGCGGAGCACGTGTGATGTCCTTGTCGTGTCCGCCCCGCCGGTTACAACTCAAGACAGCCAGGCGAGGCAAGCGCTGCTCCCCTATTAATGATAACCTGAGTCTCTCTCAGGGTTAAAGTCATTTACTAGAACTGTTCCGCTGCCACATTCCTCAGTACCAAAACACAGCCGCCATCCCTCAATGGCACATAACCCAGAGTAGCACAGACAGCCTATATTTATCACAGTAAGCCAATGCTAAATTACTGAGTCAGAAACTCTCTCTTGCACATATATATATATATATATATATACACACACACACACATTTTTTCCTGCTGCACAACACTGTACCGGTAGTAAGCTTTGCAATTGTAGTGGCTCCGTGTAACAATGATTCCCGTCTGTTAACGGGTTGATAAGTTCTCTGCTGATGGACAAACACCAGGGTGGAGCTGAGGATTTAAATAATCAAAACCTTGGCCTCGGCTATCAGATTGTGGACAATAATTAACTTAATAGCATCGCCTGAAACCATTAAATTAAGTCCACACGGGAAACATTAAGTGCATTAAATTATACAGCAAAATTTTTCATTATAATCGTTGAGTTAACGGTAGCCAAGATCCCCTTCCATTCATCTCCAGCGTTGGCGTGTGATGGAATAGATGTTGCTGTCCTGCTCCTGAATCATGAACGTACCGGACAGCAACTAATGACTCGGTATACTTTAGGAAAATAACGCAGGTTCAGCATGACGTCAGGCTGCCATGACCGAACGTCTGCGCTGCCTCTGCTGCTGCGACAAGTACGGGGCAGATAAAATGATCGAAGTTTAGAAAAGTGGCTAATCAGGATTATAGTATCCTGGTTGCAAAAGCTCAAACGTGGATCCAAGACTCCTCCAGATACAAATCGCATTTGGGCCAATTCTTGGCTGAAGTGTGGCACATCTGGCGCCCTGGTGAGTTCAGCAAAAGACCAGACTGAGTGCAAACGTGCCAAGTGATTAAGGCTCTCGTGTTCAGGCTCCCTCCGGGTCTCGGTGCAGACACACACGCTGTCAAACTCTCAAGAACCGACAAGAGAAAGGATTTGTTGTGAATGACAGAGATAATTCACGACAGGCTCATCTTTGATGGGTGTATATTACCAGTGTATGTGTAGATGAAAACGTATGACGTTTAATCAAAGTAGATAAAGTAAAGTACAAATAGGAACTGCAGCCTTCGTGGTAGTCCTGGACTCGTGGGGTTTTGTCTTGACTGGATTCATTTCTACAGATGTCAACCACTGGTCATCCTCAGAGTCACAGTGAATAAACTGCTGAGGCTCCACAGCTCCTTAATGTTCATTCCAAATGTTTCAGTCTACCTACATCTGTTCTAAATCACCCGACATTTCCGTGTACGTGAGGTGTAAAATGGATCGGGAGATTTATTCCATTGCCTGCACTGCCAGCACTCTTTTAAGAAAGTTGTCCGTAGTCTACAGGAATCTGGGGTAAGAACTGTGTGGTTCTTTTTAATACGTTCTTTTCCACACATTCTCACTTCTGGGTTCTAACAAAGCTTATCAAGAACCTTTGAAATTCCTTTTTTTGATGGATGTTTGTGCGTTTGCTTCCTGTCATGTTTTGTGTAGTTTTTGTTGCTGTTTGGCAACAGCGAAAAATGGTTTTGGGTCCATAGTTAGAGAACCAAGGTGGATTCTGGATCCTTGTTGAGCAATAAAGGAAAGGAAAGGAAGTGAGGTCATTACATTACATCACATGGTCCAAATGCTGCGTACCAACTGAGTGTTATGCGTGTGTACCTCACAGGATGTCCACTTATCCCATTATCTACTATGTCTTTTAAGGCAGACAGTAACTCACACTCCTCCTCTCTCTGTCTCTCTCCCTCTCTCTCTCTCTCTCCCTCTCTCCCTCTGTCACACCTTGCACTGTTTGTCCCGTTTCCATATGTCCCAGGCGACAGTGTTACAGTCCTGTATGGCAGTGTTAACTGTAGCCATATGGTGCTTCTCTTAGAGAGAGGCTGTGGGTGTCAGTCACAAGCCAGCCGTTGGGGACAGGCCCACGGGCTACTCACAGCTGATTACACACCATTAGACTGTATTGACAAAGAGAGAGAGAGAAAGTGTGTGTGGGAGAGAGAGAGAGAGAGAGAGAGAGAGGGGCATAAAAATATACAAAATTTGAAAAATGTGTTGTTTCGGTTTAGGCAGTCAGATCTGAAGCTGGAGGACGCGTTTAAAATGCAACAATGTAGACAATACGAGGGATGTAGTACACAAGGGGTGATTGATAAGTTCTGAGCCTGGCATTGGAGGATCGAGCACAGAGTTTTGCAGTTTTTATTTCCAACTGTTCCAGTCCTCCACTGCAGATGTGGCCAGCTGTGTAGCCCGCATGCAAAACGCCCAAGGAATAATATTATAATATAAACAATAATATAATAATAAAATATGTGTTGGGCTCAGAACATACCATATTCAAACTGTATCATTTAGTTTAGCATTAAAGTCTTCCAGGACCTTCAAGTATCAGTTTTAATCATTTAGATCTTCTGAGAACTATCTTGTCTCCTGATCAAGAATGGACAGATTGCAGAAAATGTGTGTGTGCACGTGTGTGTGTGTGTGTGTGTGTGTGTGTGTGTGTGTGTGTGTGTGTGTGTGTGTGATCAAACATTCTTCTAGTTGACCCTAAGGATATCAGAGGAACAAAAGCGTCCAAATCTTCCCTGTCAGAAGCCAAGCGTTTCTTATTGACGTCTCTGCGTCTTCCTCGCCGCCATCTCCCCGTCACGTCCCCCTAAGCTGCCTCTCCCAGCCTTATTTAGCATCAGAAAGGGCTCGGCGTCTTCACTGCGTTACTTCAAATCTCACGAGTCCTCCAGTCACTTACCAAACACTTAATCATGTTTTAGGATGTGGACCCTCTCCACCCATATTACTAATCCTCCCCAAGCCTTATAGCCTTTGTCTTCTGCTCAGATTGAGGCTTAGGAGGGCTTAGAGCCTTCCCGAGGAGTCAGACGGAGACCAGAGGAGAATAAACAAAGTCAGGGGATTCCCACTTACTGCAACAGAGACGGGGAATTGGCTTTATTTGGGAAGAGGCCAAACTCTATGTGTGTGTGTACGTACACCATGTTTGAGGCTGAATATAAATATTCACACATCAGCACGACGCTGACCGTGCGTGCGTGCCTCGTGTGTGTGTAAGAGCAGAGGGGTGTGCAGCACATAGGATCACGCCGAGAGTAATCAGTCTTAATAGGTTCGCTCTGATTATTATTTATTATTATTTCCTCTAAAGCCTTTATTCAGCAAGCCTCTGGATACACACTCGGGAAACAGCTCCTAATTACTAATGGATGATGACAAAGAGCCAGCGAGCCAGGGTCAGCCAACGTGTGTGTGTGTGTGTGTGTGTGTGTGTGAGAGAGAGTGAGAGAGAGAGAGAGGGCAGAAAAGGGAAAGTAAGTGGCTGTTTTCCTATTCATGAACTAATTTCTTCCAAATTACAGTCTGCGCTCTGATCAAATGAACGCGATTCCTCAAATCAATAAAGACGTTCTGTTCCACCGGAGTTTCTCCTCAGATGTCAGTGATTGGAGGGAGCACTGAGGGACTTCATCCGACCCAACGCTAATTCATCACGACAAAATGGAGTTTGACCCTTGAGTCAGCTGCTCGATCAAATTAAAGAAACGTAACATTTCTACAATCACGGGGTCAGTCAGAGCAAAATGTTTTCACTTTCAAATGGAAACGACAAAAAATGGATCGGTCATACAAAGGAGATAAAAGAAGACACCAGCACATACACAGATAAAACTCCACTTGTCTTTATTATCTAAATACTAGTGTAAGGTGTGAACGCTCACACTGTGATCCAAATGCAGGCTGATTCATATTTTGACACCATCTCATAAGAAGTCAGGTGTGTGTGTAAACATCGCCCGGCCTCATCTGACAAACTCAGCTCACTCTCTTTTTAAAAAAAAAGTAACAAAATGTGTCCAACTCTACAATGAAACATAAGATACATACATTTAACCCCTTTTTCCTTTTTATTCCATTCATTAAGTAATAATTAGTTTATTCGGATGTAGTTTCCTTTTTGTTCTTGATTTCAATGATCTGTATTGTTTGTACACTGTATATGCATTTTTGTCACTAAAGTTGCTAATTTCTAAAAAATCATAATAAACTCGCTCTCACTACTTAAGTTATTTGAATGGGAGGGTGTGTAAATGGTTACCTGGATGTACAGCACGGATTGTAACTGCTCATCGGAGAAAAAATGCCCCAAAAGTTGTTAGTTTGAAAATCAGTGAAGCTCATCCATGGAACAAAGAGGAGGGGCGGGCACTGTGCTGCTGCCAATCAACTGAGATCCATTTGTGCACAAAGTATCCAGATAATTGGCAGAGACCTTAAAGTAATATATCAGTGCAACTCCCCATACCAAATGACATCATCCATTTAACATATGTGCTTAGTGAGATTTCATTATCATGCTGTATTCTTGTATTAATGTATTCTTTTGTTTATATATCTTATTCTATATTCATCTGTTTATTCCACCTGTTTGTTTTTACTGCGGTG
Organism: Brotula barbata; assembly: GCA_900303265.1. NCBI lineage: Eukaryota > Metazoa > Chordata > Actinopteri > Ophidiiformes > Ophidiidae > Brotula > Brotula barbata. The sequence continues at coordinate 9,059 of OMNV01018308.1, forward strand.
TAATTTCCCACTTCATCCTTCATTCATTTGAACCTCTGGTCATATTCCCTTGAAAACCCAACGCGGTGTGGCCTCGTGCTCTGGAGGGGTGCACCGCCGGTGCGTTGTGGTTTAAAGGCCGCGAGTGTATCACCGATATTTACTCATAGTTTGGCGTCCACGCTGCAGTAAAATGACAGCTTAGTAAAATGACACATTACAGTGTGTTGGTGATACCAAAAACCCGAAATAAAACGTGCCTGTTGGTTTATAAAAGCACCAAATATACACAATGGATGTTTGGACGGTAAATATATAATTACCAATTTACCCATGAGCAAGGCAGCACCCAGTGATGTTTGATGTATCCTTTGTGTCGTACACAATCAGGATGCATGCCTCCTCCAGGGTGCTGCTCCTCCACCCATGAGTGGCTTAGGGCACCCTGCTGCCCTGTCATTAAACACCCCACACCCACACCCACACCCACACACACACACACACACACACACAACATGCTTCTCTTTTCATCCCAGCTGAGAGAGGTTTCAGGGATTTTGGTGGACATTCCTGCTGAGGTGCAAAAGTGGTCGGACGAACGGGGACAGAGATTGTGTGCGTGTGTGTATGTGTGTGTGTGTGTGTGATAGACATGTTCCAACCCATATCCTCAGCAACTAAAATTACATGTGGTGAATGTTTGGAGTCACACACTCACATCCTGGCCTGGAGGTATTTTTATATCCCCTACAAAATGAGTGTTAAACTGCACATTGATTTCTTCTTGCTTCTTCTTCAGTGCACATCTTAATTTAGCCGCTCCGTGTGTGTGTGCGTGCGTGTGTGTGTGTGTGTGTGTGTGTGGGTGTGCATTCCTTTCATTCAGAGAGATAAGAGTGGCCTCCAGACATTCTCGACGCCCCCCTGCCTTGCTCTTCTTCAGCCCGACTTGAGTTCCATCCATCTCTTTATTTCTACTGTGCATTCATTGCTTCTCCGCTTCCTCTCTCTCCAGAACCCCCAACACACACACACACGGCACCTTCACTGATGTCTTTTTTCCCACTCTTTTGTTCTCTCTCTTCTTGTTTCTTCATCAATTTATTCCACATTACAGTTGCCTTGATCCTTTGGCCCTGGATAAACATCATTTATCATGGCAGGCTGATGTTTGCCCCTCTAATTCAAACAGGAAAGTCACACTCGGGCTGAAAAATGACATTCCTTACGGAAGGAAGAGGAGTGTGTCTATGTGTGTGTGTGTGTGTAGGAGGTGGTGTTGTGGCTGTTCTGTCATGCTCTCATCACACCCACAGTCTCTCCCAATCTGACCTGTGACACACAGACACACAGAGCTTCATCTACACACTGAAACGTACACATGTGCATGGATCCACTCACTCACACACACACAACACACACACTTCGTGCGCACACCCGCACGTCCAACGTCCAGGTGTGGAGTCTCTCACTGATAAAGGCCCGGCAGGTCAGAGGGAGTGAAGATAGGCCTGGCTGTGTCTAATGGATGTGTGTGTGTGTGTGTGTGTGTGTGTTAACATGGGAAGTAACACGGCTGTACATCCAAACATTTACACTCCTGACTACAGAGAGGAGATTGATGGCTGCTACTCCGTCTGCCCTCTGATCACGGGACTTCATTAACGCTCTGCACCTCCAATGACAGAGGTGACATGACATCACAGACAGCGCAGCAATAAGATGCACTTCCTGGGAATACGATCAATTAGATGCCACAATGAGGTCATTCATAGTTTCTACTTAAAATGACTTAAAATACAAAATGAATGCAAATCAGGCACCTTTATTAATAGGTGGTAGATTAGATTAGATTAGATTAGATTAGATTAGATTAGATTAGATTAGATTAGACTAGATGCACTCCAAATGATCTGACCTGATTCAATTTTGAGTTGATTCAAGTCTCTGTCAATCTCTTGCATTTGCACATTTTATCCACTTGATTTGATTAGACACAAATTAATTAAACCCAAAGTGATTGATGATTATTGCATCAACGTCTTAAGAAAATTAAGAGAGAAAAATAAAAGATAAATAAAATGCAGAGAAATAATCACTCTCATCTACTATTAAAAATATAGTACAAATATTTTATACATATATAAAAGAGAACCTGAGCCTGATAATAATAATAATAATAATAATAATAATAATAATAGGTACAACACCTGAGCTGCAGACAATAAATTCAGGGTCTCCTTACTGGTCTCCCCCATGAACTCCAAACTTTCACTAATCTCGTCAGGTTTGCAGGTCGGAGCTGTGTCTCTGAACGCTCATATCACCTGACAGCACATGGAGTTCAAAGTTCATCTGGTGCAGAAATGGGATACCTGATAGAGAGATGTAGGGACAGGGTCAGGGAGGTAAAACTGGGGGTTGGGGGCAGGGCTGCCATGAAGTAATTCATTTTCAAGAGTAAGAGAGAGAGTCAGCATGAAAGTTATTCACATGAGAGGCCAGTTTGACTTTGTTTTGTTGTTGTTATTTTGTTGTTTTTTTTGGACTATATATGCTATCTGCTTACCAGGTCATTATGGCTTCGATGATGATCATAGTTGTCCCCTTCTTCCCCCGTTTTCTCTGGGCTCGTTCGGCCTTGGCGGAGGTATGCCCGCTTCCAGCCCGTCCCACACCAAGCTGCACCTGTGACTCTACATCTGTTGGCCGATGAGCTCACAGATAAGCAAATCTTTTCTCCATCTCATGCCTTCTTGACCAGCGATCTCAACTGTGTAATCCAATGCCGCTCGACCCTAAAGCCCCGAGTCTGTCACCCTTTCACCTTTGACTCCCGCGGGACGCTGGCAGCTCCATGCCTCCCCTTAACCAACTGAACAGCAGAGTCGGGGGCCAAGACGGCCACATAATTGACCCCTTTGCGAGTGAATGGGGAAGACGACAGGAGCATCAATATTTTGCGAGCCCTGTGTATTATCTCTCATTGATTACGTGCACGTCGTCATCTGAGTCCTGATCCGACCCTTGTTCCGCTTGCATTAGCCCGTTGGCCTCAATTGAATGATGAATTACTAATCAATAGATAACAGTCTGATGAATCCCCCGTTGGGATGGTGCAGAATCTGGATTTTACTTCCTGATGTTACCTGAAACGCTTATAAATTCAACTTTCTTCATAGGAGAGAAGCTGTTTTTATACGCCAAGCGGTCGATATTTCACCTCCGCCTTGGCAAGCCCGTGTACGAACCACTGTAAGAAAACTGTAAAACCCTCCTTAAACTGTGCTATTTATAAATAAATAATCAGCAAAGCGATGGGGAAATGACTGTATTATTTATGAGGGCCATATAAAAACATGTGAAATATCGCCGTGACGACATGCGAGCAGCCTGTTCATTTGGTTAAGTGATTAGCACGTTGAGGATGATGTAGCGTTGCGGAGGGGAGGGGGGGAGGAGTCACGGCGTGCCAGGCACCAACGCTGCCCACCAGTTTACCCACAAACCCCGTGGTTGATTAAGGTGGCCCGTCCTCTTTCATTACATTAGCTCGTGAACCGCGGGGCCAATTAGAAAAATTAAAAAACATAAACGCGCCCACAGCCATCTTTCCTTTTAAGGTTTATGTAAAATTATATTGACCAGAAGCACAGATGTCCTCATTAAAGCGTCATAACGTTCAAATTCCTGTAAGTTCAGGTGGCACCCCTGTTCGTGCGGTGCCCTCTCCTCCTCAAGGAGAACCTGGCCTCGGGCGAGTAAACGTCATTATCCAAATGACTGAGGTAACCTTTAACATCCACTTAATCATGTTCTTGGTGTCCCATTTGTGCAATTTGTAGCTGGTAATTACGTATTTAGATTCAGCTCGCACTCGGATGCCGGAGTGCTGCGGCGCCGTTTGCAGCGTGCGCGTGCGTGTGTGTGTGTGTGTATTTCAAGCGAAAACAAGAAACGCTAAAAGCTCCATCGTAGGCCTCCTTCCCAGCAGGCACATATGTAAACACATTCCAGCCCCTTCTCCTGTGGGCACGCTCCAACCAGAATAATTTCAATCTTTTATTCATGCTGTTTAATGTAACCCTTTAATCTGGGTGTGAGCCCAGGGGGGCTCTAATCCAGGAGTGCCAGCCGCCTGGTCTTCGCTGTATACCACTCTGAGTACATGAGCCCCTATTGTGGCTCCAATCAATCACACACTCATTACACCAGTGCCATAAATGTCAAGGCACGCCAACGGCCGTGCCCGAGGGCCCCCGAACGCCGGCTCGACGCGGTCCGTGCCACGTCTCGGCCCGGGCTCGCCGCGTACGGGCGCGATCGCCGCATTGCCGAGGAGAATATACCGCTGTGTCAATATGGCCCGAATGTGCCAATGCGCTATTGTTATGATGCATGGGTGCTGTCTGATGCCGCGAGGCCGTGGCACACGCCAGCGCTTTCGGATCCCCTCTGGGGATGGCGATGTCTGTTCCAACCACCTGTGATTATTCATTCTCATCTGCCTGCCAGCATCCTGAGGCGTGAATGAAGAAAAGATGAGGTATGGTCAGATTTGCATGATTGGCGTTTTTATTCACCGGGCTTCAGCAGGTTGGGAAGCCAGGGTTCATCTACAAAGACCTCTCCCCTCTGATTACACTTATTTTTGCTTCATCAGCCGGCTTTCGAATCTAAAACCCGGAGAGCGGACTGCCGAGCTGGGCTCCGGTGGGTTCAGCTGTTTTCTGTATTGGGTGTTAAGTACAGCCAGGCACACGTCGCGCCAAATAACCTCCTGCCCGTCAGCTGCTGTGTAACGACCTGCAATGGAGGAGGAAGACGAGGACAAAAGGCTGAGGCACGGAACGTTTGGAGGAACCCGTACTCTGCCCAGTGACGACTTTGGACCCCTCTTGCTGTTTGATGACCATCTTTGCTTTCTTTGAACAGATATTGACAAAATGTTACCAGACAGGATCTTCAGTCTGTTTTATCAGTTTATATTTCTGACAGCATCAACTCCAGCGTGATTCGACCTTCATGTAATCAATTCATGAAATCTCTCACAGAATCAGACGCAACTCACAATTCGGGCTGATTTTGGAAAGAATATGACACCTGGGTGCTACGAGTAATGATAGCCGTCATTATTACACTGGGAGAGTGAAGAGCTCCACCTACTGAAGCTCAAAACACATCACCAGAAAATCCAAGAAACACATTTCACAACCTCCCAGCCCGTTGACAGTCCGGTGACAGATGACCCACCAGGCTTTGACGCACTTCACACTACAGGACTGTCCTTTGGTGTGGTGTTACATGTTCACACATGACGACCGGGGGGTTCATTAAAACCTGACTGACTCACAATGGCTCGTCTCAAAACGCTGCGTCAGCATGTTTGCATCATTTCAATATGCTTCCATGAAAGCCAAAATCCTATAAAGACACATACACGTGGAGAGGCGACGTACTCAGATTAAGACCTTACAGTCGGATTACTGCCTCGTGCCAAAATCAGTGGTGTTAAAGTGTACACAAAGCTGATTTATTGACTAAATTGCAGCTTAATCCAAGTTTTAAAGTGCATGTAAGCTGGATTTCTGCTAATTTTGCAGCAGGGGAAATCCTGCAGCGTTGGTTTAGTCTTAAGTAAACTCATTTTGTTTACTGTACTTAGTTGTTAATCCTGTGTATGTGTGTATTCATAAGCAGTTATCTAAAAGACTAGATGACAGCGGGCGTTACACCAACCAGAACCAATATGACATCATAAGTCTGGTTTCCTTTCACTGTTTTCATTAAGATTTTTCACCTTTGTTCCTGTTGGTCCATTTTCTTTCTTTATCGTGCAAAATGTTTGAGAAATCTGTCCCTCATTCCCATCGCGTGGAATTGCGCCACCTTGACCATGGCCACATTACACATCGTTCCCCCGGAAACCGACTGATCTCGCCCAAAACTGGGCTCGAGATTCGGTCCAGGAAAGCCGTGGTGCGTCCCCGGCTCCGGCATTTTAAAGGTTTCATTCCCCTCCCGATTTAACTGAAAGGAACAGTTTAATAGTCTCTAAAGGCATAAACCTCTTACTAAATATATAGTCACACCATTTCAGCTGCCGAGGCATGAAATTGTATCACTAGGGTATTGGATCTGCGTATGATTCAGAAACAGAGCGGCTCAGTTTGTTTGCAGTTAATTAGCCACTCAAGGCTTAGAGTGGAAAATGGAAAGTTTTAGAATTCAGCACGTACTAATGCGTACAGCAGCTCAATAGCTTTTACTTAGAATAGTTTATTACAGTGGAGGTAATGGTCTTCTTCAATGACAACAATTTAAATGAAATAGAAAAGAGTCCAATCGTGCAAACGGGAATTAGAGATCAATGAGAGAGACTGACAGAGGCTATACAGCAGAACAACTACGATCGATACACACAGGGCCATTAACACTATCACTGTTACTGTCATCCATGGTTTTCTGTTTGCTATGCCGTGTGTGTGTCTGTGTGTGTGTGTGTGTGTTTCACCCTGCGACCATGAGAAAATGATCTGGCCTGACTCGCATTCTTCCAAATTCGCCAACAGCTGTCCAGTTCTTCCTCTCCTTCGCTCCTCTGCTCATCTGTACTTTGTCACCCCCTAGAGGTCAGTTAGGATACAACACACACACTGACTGAGAGAGGTAGGAATTAATTTAACAGAAATGTTGCAAAATTCTCACCTTATACCAGTGTGAAAGTCATCACAAATCATCAACCTGAGTTACAATTGACTGTGATTCTGTTTGTATGTGTACTTATTTAAATATGATCCCGTTTCTGAGCTCTTTTTGACGAAGCAAAGCAGAGGAGTTTGATATTTATCTGCCGTTGGGTTTACCAGTACAGGGATGATAATGGAGCTACAGCACAAAGGAGCAGGTGAATGATTTAACTCTGAATAATGAATTATGATTACACTTTATCTCACAGCCAGATATGAATACAACGGGCACAGTGGTGATTGATGGCACGGCAGTGTCAGGCTCGACGTCTGATTTGTAGACAGTCTGATAGCAGATGTCCACACGGCTCTTCTGCTCCTATTGACCTTGCAGTAGTGACAGAGATTATTATCATCAATGTACCCGCACAGTGCTAAAACGGAGACAGGCACGCCGTTTAGCTGGCACAGAGAGAGAGAGAGAGAGAGAGCCATTGTCCTTTTCCTTATCCAAGTCTTTAGAGCCCCTGATGATTCACACTGTCTATAAAATGCCCTTTTCGTTTCAATTTAGCCGATTCGCCTCTCGCGTTGTTAAACTGCAGCTGGGAAAGAGTCGCAGCTTTGCTCAGGGAAATCAGTGAAATTCCAATATTTCTTTAATTCAAGCTGAGACTGGCGGACGGCCGGGGTATCAAGGGTAAAGACAATGTCAGCGGAGGTGTATTGGCAGCATCCTGCCATCCTGCCAAGTCTGAGCCCAGCTTTAATGGGTTTTTGCTCAATAACAATGAAGAGAGAGAACCACACCATAAAGACAGAATCAGCCCGTCCTCTCTGAATCTTAATAAGCTGCGACGCTTTTTAATGTAGGTCTGCTTTCCACGCAGGGAATCTCGCGAACTGCCAATCAAAGAGGTGATTTACAGTCGCGCAAGAGTTGGGAAAACAGCCCGGAGGAGTTGTAGTTACAGTACGTGTTTACTGTATGAGTGAGGGAGGAGAAGGCCTGATCTAATTACAGTCAC
>OMNV01018312.1:12993-28200 GCA_900303265.1 Brotula barbata
AACCAATTAAATAAATAAATAATAATAATAATAATAATAATATTTATTCAAAAGAAAATTTATTCATATTGAAATGTCCCACGCTATATAAATGTATGCGTGTGTTTATGGGTTTGGTCACACACTCGTTATCATTTAGATTTTATTATTTGAATTGATCTGAAATATTTGAGATTTCATTTGATCTATTTTAATTCATTTTATTAAATTTAAACTTCTATATGCTTTTATTTTAAAGTGACTTTTATGTGCGATATTAATCCTTATACACTTGACTGTCTCTCCCAAAAAACAAAACCAAGGACCAAGCATCAGTGACGTCATCAACACTCACTGCAGGGACTCAGAAAATCCCGCCACTCCACATTTCCTGCACTCTAAGGAATGCTGCCAGAGTACAACAAGGACTTTAAAACATTAAGTTTGTTCCCATGTTTACCAAAAAAGTACACATTAATTCTTTTCTTACCATGTTTTGACCAAAATTAAATAACCTGAAATAAGTTTTTCATATACTCACCAATCTCGAAAATTTCCCATAAATAACTAAAACTGGCAAAATGAAACATTTCTCTTCCATATTTATTTATTTATTTTTTTATCCAGTTTTTTAAGGTTTTTCTGAGTGTTTGAAGTCCTTCTGAAAACTGAAAATAGTCTAAAGTCACCAACAGGTTTTGTACACACATTCAACAAATAGACAATTAAAGCTGTAATTCCCACATAAAGCTGATAAGAAACATCTGCGGATGTGTTGATCAGATGACTGGAGGTTAAACCGTTTTACTGATAATTTAAAGATGAAGATCTGTTTCAACGAACAGCCAAGACTTGTTTGTCGTCACTGCGTTCCAACGTTCCAACAGCAGGGGGCAGCAGAGGGACAATAATAAAGTTAATCCAACGATCCCTGCGTACAGAACGTGTCATAACCTAAACACTGTGAATGACAACAATGCAATTAATGTTTAAAAGTGTCATCCATCTATTCAGTGTGCATGAAATAAAATCATGGTGTCATTGTGTCATCATCGTAAGCGTTCGTCTGTCTGGAGACCTCTGTCCTCTGTCCCCTGTCCTCCGTCCTCCGTGTGCGCTCCCAGTCAGATTGCGCACCTTGGTTGCCTTCATTTGACAATCTGATGATGGATGATCCACCTCGTAACTTTTCCCACTTGTGCCAAACGATAGTTGCAACAAAGTTGATGTTTACATGTTCCAGTTAAACAGCTGGCAGGAAGTTTAGGTTCCATCCCTGGACTGACAGACACTGATCGATCGTCTTCTTCCAAAAAATGAATTTCGACCAGATTCTGTCTGTCATCGGCGGGTTCGGCAAGTACCAGAAACTCTTGTACGTATGGATTTGTTTACCTCAGATCCTGCTCGCCTTCCACATGATGGTCAGCATCTTTACCGGGGCCACGCCACCGCATCACTGCCGGGGGAGCCCGAGCTCGGAGGCCGGGAACCAGACGTCTTCTCCGGGTCAGGTCAGCCTCGCGGACGCCTCTTGTTTCTACTCCCCGAAGGACAACCGGACCGAGCGCGTCCCGTGTGGCCACAGCCACGGCTGGGTGTACAGCAAGGAGACGTTCCAGAGCACCACAGTCACGGAGGTACAGGAGGATGAGGATGATGATGATGATGATGATGTCAGGAAGAAAGTCCATGAAGTAGTAAAAAAATAACTACAGTAAACTTCTCATGTCACTATTTTCATTTATTCGGTTACTTAAGTTTAACTGTTATGTTGTCTGACGTCAGAGGAAGAAAGAAAGAAAGAAAGAAAGAAAGAAAGAAAGAAAGACAGAAAGAAAGAAAGAAAGAAAGAAAGAAAGAGAAGAAAGAAAGAAAGAAAGAAAGAATATGGGTCAACACTGGTGATATTTGGGAGATAATGAAAGAGACATAAACTGTATCATCATCATCCTCTGCTGTGTTTCCTCCAGTGGGACCTGGTGTGTGAGAACTCTGGCTGGAACAGTCTTGGCTCGTCCGTCTACATGTCGGGCCTGTTGGTCGGGTCTGTGGTGTTTGGAGCCATGGCTGACAGGTAGTCTGACTCTGCTGCTGGATCAGATCCGATCCTTAGACTCAAACCACTCTGCGTGTGTAGCACAGCCATCCACAGCGTGTGTGTCAGCGATGCTTTAAAGGATGTTCTCGTGTCCTCTTCCTGTCTCTGCGTCAGGTATGGCCGGCGTTTCACCCTGCTGCTGTCCCTCTCTCTTCAGACCGTCTTTGGGGTCGCCGTGGCCTTTGCGCCCAGCTTCCTTGTCTACGTGATTCTTCGCTTTGTGGTCGGCACCACGATATCTGGAGTCATCATCAATGCTTTTGTTCTTGGTATCTGCACAAACACCAAAATACTTTTTCTGCTCAGACTCTCAAACCCTGAGCTTTCGTCTGTCTCTCGTTCCTGGGCCTCAAACCTTGAAACCACAACCACGCCGCTCTCGTCTCCTCTCCTGCACGTCTGTCCCCTTAGGTACCGAGTGGACGTGCACCCGGAGACGCATGCTGGCCGGTATTATAACGGACTATGCCTTCGGCGTGGGCTACATGCTGCTGCCGGGGATGGCCTACCTGATACGAGACTGGAGACAGCTGCAGCTGGCCATCTCAGCCCCAGGCTTCCTGTTGATCTTTTACATATGGTGAGACGTCTGAGGGACATCGGAATGTCCACCAAAGTCACTCCAGCCTTGAATTTTGATCTGAATATTCTTTCTTGAAGAGAAGAAACATCATCATCGTGTTCTCCTCTCCTCTCCTCTATCTTGTCTGAATGAACACATCAGGGTGTTGCCTCAGTCCGCCAGATGGTTGTTGGCCAATGAGCGGACAGAGGAGGCCATGGTTCTCCTCCAGAAGGCGGCCCAGGTAAACGGCCGGCTGTTACCTCCAGCTCTACAGGTTTGTCTCAACACACGGTCCACTCGTGATGCCATCGAACCCAATCATACCTCACATGTGCCCACCTCGCTCGTCCTCTGTCCTCTTTGTGTCTCTGCCAGATTGAAAAGTGCGAGACATCAGGTGGAGGAAAACCAAATCACTCGGCCGTGGACCTCATACGGACGCCGCAGATGAGGAAGAGCTCTCTGATTCTGTTCTACATCTGGTGAGTGGTGTGTGCGTCTTTGCACGTCGGCGTGTTCTCCTCACGCCGACGTTGATTCGCGCCCTGCCTTGACCCCGTCCTCAGGTTTGTGAACGTGCTGGTGTATTATGGCCTCTCCCTGGGCGTGTCCAGATTAGGGACAAACCTCTACCTGACCCAGTTTATCTTTGGGTTGGTGGAGATCCCGGCTCGCTCTCTTGTCTTGCTCGTCCTGCCCTTCAGTCGACGCCTCTCCCAAAGCGGCTTCCTGGCCGTCGGAGGTCTGGCCTGCCTGCTCATGCTGGCCGTCCCTGCAGGTAGGTCTTGTGTTCCCGGTGGTCTGGATTGATTCTGCTCTCACCCGGTCCACCTGAGTGTCCTCCTTCCTCCTGTCTGTAGATCTGCCTAACTTCCTGACTGCTCTGGCCATGGTGGGGAAGTTTGGCATAACAGCCTCCTTCGCCGTAATCTACGTTTACACGGCTGAGATATTCCCCACTGTGATACGGTAAGAAATGTGTGTTCGTTTCATACACGCTCATTTCCTGTCATGCCTTTTTACACCCCGCGCCCTCGTGTACAAACAGTCAAACGGGCATCGGAGTTTCCAGCATGTTTGCACGGATGGGCGGCGTGTTAGCGCCCGTGATCAACATGCTTCATAACCACGACCCCACTGTGCCGCTGGTCGTCCTCGGCATCTCTCCGCTGCTGGGCGCCATCTTGGCTCTGGCACTGCCTGAAACTGCTGGCAGGCCTCTTCCTGATACAGTGGAGGACGTAGAGAACGGAGACATGAGGTACCCCAACTTTTTGTCGTGCTTTTTGGGTTTTTTTCACATTAGAAATGTTATTTCAAAGGCTTAAACTTTAAGGGACAATTAAGAGTTACGGTACCATGATGATTTTTTCTGCTCTTTTTAAAATCACATTTTATGCAATTTTTACTGAAAATAAGTTTTTTTTTCCTTTCCTTTCCTTTTTTTTTTACTCTACTCTGAGACGGCATGGTGGAATAGTGGTTAGCACTGTAGCCTCCCAGCTAGAAGGTTGTGGGTTTGAATCTCGAGGTTGCACCTTTCTGCTTATAGGTGATAATTGGCTACAGGTGTGTCACATCTGCAGCCAATGGCTCAATCAGTCAGGAACTTATTTAGGTGTCTGTCACAAAGCCTGCAGGACCGCATGCTGGATGCACTCTGAAGGAGAAACTGGGCAGAGTCTTCTTATTTTGTGTTTTCATTTGTTTTTAATCCTGCAGGTCTCCCTCCTTGGACAAACAGAAGCCTGGGCCGTGTGAGGGTAAGAGCCAATCAACAAGCAACACACAAGAGCAGGAGCTGCAGCATCTAGGACATCAGGATTAACACACGGAGGCACACACTCATTTATCCACACATTATGCAGCAGCCTCCACCTCATTACCAGAGTCACAACATCTCATGTGAAATTACACAAACGAGGTGTAAAATGAGCCTGAATATAGGTGTTAAAACCAGCCTAACAATCAACAACACGGTACACACAGTGTAAGAATTCACAGAGAAAATAAATGATGCTGCTGTGGTTTTCCTAAAGAGATGAGATCTATATTCTAATTGTGGTATATATAAATATATTTTACTGATTCTGGGAGACAGTCTAAATATATTTTTTAATGGTGGTTGTTGTTGTTTCTGGATTCAGTGTTTTGTACGATGCCGGTGCTGTGTTTGTGTATGTTCTGTGGGGTATCTTTGTCATATCTTCATGCTGTATTGAACATGCGGTTGTTTCATTTTCTTTTTTTTGTTTGTTTTTTTTGTTTCCCATGTCAAAGGAGGGAAAAGTGAATTTGCATGCACAGATTATTTGCATTCATTATGCCTAATGCAGCCTTTTTAAAAGAATGAATGCTCCTAATTTCTATTATGTATTATATAATTGACAAACTGTAAAAACTTTGAATTCTACCAGTGTTTAAGAACTATAGAATTTCATAAAATTTGCCTATACCAGAACAATGAAACAAAATCTACATCATGGGTCACATGCATAGTTCTAAAATTTAATGCTATTGAGGTAAGATCATTATAACTGCTTAAACTCTAATAAAATCTTCATATAACCAAGAAACGTGATTTGGGATTCTGACAGACATCATAAAAAATGTTTAAAATCTATACGTGTTAGTGTGTGGGTGGGGGCGTTACTTCCTTGTGCGATCTGTAGTGTGAGTGTCGTGTGAACATTTCACTTCCATCAGCATGTGAACGTGGTGCAACGACTATAAAGATAAGTGAAGCTATCAGGTCTAATTATTTTATGACCGTCAAAGTGTATTTGACTGCCGCATGATAAAATACAAAGTGGGTATGTGTCACAAACATACACAGTCTGTGTACTTGTACGTCACTCAGACAACATTTGCATTCATTAATACACACAGTGGTATTATAGGAACTGAACTCATTTTTATCTATAAAGGTCTACAAGCACATCGCTGACGGTGTCACATGCAGCATCGTTGCTGTTAATGTTGGATGTAACTGTGACACCCATATAGAGAGCCTATGCACGTCCTCCGTGGTGTAAGCTGTGAAATGAATGAATGAATTAGTGCCTCTGAGGTGAACTTATCAGCAGCAGGGTGAGAGCAGGTGATCTATGTGAAGAATATAAACCATCTGTCCTGATGAGACTTCAGATTGTTTGGATGCATTTACTGGTCAGAGGAGGTCATTGGAAAATAAATCCATAAATATCCAACATATGATATACAAGGCAGAAAGTCCAAGACCCATGGCATGATTCTAAGTCTCCAAATGAAGCATGCATTTTAAAAATGTTTTATTGTTTTTGTTCAACCATTCCATTCTGCTTAGCATACATTTCCACTTGCTTTTCCTAACTCATTAAAAATTGTATACATTTTTTTTTTTTTGTCACAATGGCCCAATTTACTACAAATTAGTGGTTACGCTATCTCCCCACTTTCATATTAATATGACATAGATAAACATCAAAGCAAACTCCCACAACATGAACAGATGAGCAAACATTCTGAACATCTGCAGCTTCAAAGAGCATCAGAAAGTAACTATTCTGTTTGAATACAGTATTTACAGTAGCTGTATATGGTAAAGTGCCTCCCATTCCTTTCTCCATTAGGAAGAGAGCGCCCTCTACTGCCTGAAGGACACAACGGATCATTTTTCTCTAGTGTGAAAATCACACTAAGTAGCTGTGTTATCCGTGTAGGTAAAAAAATGCTATGCGTTATGACAAAATCTGAAAAAAGCAGGATCTGGATAAATTCAAGAAGTAGTTCATTACAACTATATGTCTTATCTCGTCTTTCTCTCTTAAAAGCAGCTTGGTGATGCAGTGTGTAGCACTTTCCTTGCAGTCCCCTCATTTCTCTGTTTCTCGCCCCATCCATGAGGGGAGATAGGATGAGGTTATTACAGACAGAGCACAACTGAAGGGAAAGCGTGTATTTGTGGAGAAAGACATAAATCAAGACTTTTATGGTCTGAAAGGAGATGAGCGTGCTGATGAGTAGGTTTAAACAAAGGGTGCCTTGGCAGAGGTACAGTATGTGCTCTGTTAGAAATACCTGGAAATCATGAAATAAGAAGATGCAGACTTCTACATCTGGCTACAATTCAAAACTATCAGAAACTGATAATTAAGTGATTTTATTTTCAGAAACATAAAGGACATACATATTTCCCCTTTGCAATATAATGACAAGAATACTGTATATAGTAGAATAATATCTTGCTAAAAACAACCATTTCTTACTAAATGACACCTTCAATTTGGCAAGTCCCAAACAGCATGGAACGCTCCTCTAAATGGACTGCAGCCCACAAAAATACATTTTCATTCAAGTTAGTAGTTACTTGTTAGGTATGTAGTGCTACACTGAACAGATTTAGTATCCAATAACAGCATCCTGTCAATATAGTGCTACTAGAGTGTCATTTAATGCACACATCCATTACATTAGTACAATGATCACGTTTCCTTTACTATCCGTACCTAATAGCTTCCTCGTGTGGTCATTTAACAGTAAAGCAGCATTCATGTGTACGTGTCCTGACTCTACTTACAAATAAAGCTTTAACTTTAACTGTACCTGTTTTCAATACATGCATAACTCCTGTTCATGCCGAGCAGTTCTGGATCAGCTATTTGAAAACAAAATCAGATATGAAACTGATTTTGACCGCAGCTGTCATGAATCGTAAGATTTCAGTGACAACAGCTGATAAGAGTTTGATACCCAGTGGTGAGGTAGTGGGTGACAGTGTGACAGGATTATATTATAATGCTAGATTATCGGTTATATTATGACTAACTAACAGTACGGTGCAGTGTGAGACTTAAAACACTCAGGAGCATATCGTGCTGGGTGATTGAAAGATGGAAATAACTAACATAGCAAAAGTTTAAATTCCTCTTAAATACAACGTGCTGATAACAAATAATAACATTAATAATAATAATAATAATAATAAATAATAACATTAACAATACAGTAAACAACAAAGCAAGATATCTCAATAAACAGAATTGTGTTCAAAAGAAAACGTACACCTTCAATTCTTCATTTTCTTTTTACCTGACAGTTCTTTATCAGTGTTACCAATAACAATAATGTGACGGACTGACTCATTAAAATAACAAGTCATAAGTAACAGCAGGGAGATTTTTGAAATGATCACCATTAAAGCTCATCTCTCTCTCTCAAGAGTGCAGACATGTGACTGCTCAATACTGAACAACAGACTTCATGACAGCCTGTGCAGCTCAGTTTCAATTTTGCTGGCCAGAGAATTTTCATCACCTTGTTGAACTCAAGCTTTTCTATGAGTTTGTAACACCTGATACATATGACAGCAGTATACCGTTAGTAAAATGTAATACAAAATGTGTAAAAACAGGACCCCACCCATGCAGGAGAGGCTAAATTATTACAAATAAAATTGTCCCCACTTAAGAAACAGTGAACACAAAGCTGATGGGTAGCAAAGCAAAAAAATACATGAAAGGTTGTTATTATTCGTATTAATAATAGTAAGTACAATTAGTAATTAGTCATGCAATGATCTACATCAATCTCAATGAGAGAAATAATTGCCCCAAAATGTACTGAATAGAACCTGAAATGACTGAATGACTGTTTGGCTGTTTTCTTCTACACTTTACAGCGTTCGTAGCATGAGCATGTAAAAATACAGGAGAATGGAAGGTTTTAAACACACTTGCATGTTAAGATGCACTTAAGGTTTTGCAGCAAGGCAGTGGACACTGTTACAGAAGAGAAGACAAGGGTACACAGCGACAGGGTGGAGAGACGCTTTTTTTGGATTAGCACAAGACAAAGTGATGTAGAGGAGAGAGGTGAGAAGACACAGGACACAAGAGGTTGGTGAAAATGTAAAAAGTGTTTGATGCACAGACAAATTGTTGACAGTAGATCTACAAGATAATATCCGCTGGAAGAGAGCATACTTAATTTACACAAAATATCAACACACGGCAAGGTGTCACATGGCCAAATGAGGACAGTATAGACCTTATGTAAGACAGCGGAGGAGGGAGTAAGGGAAAGAGTATGTAGATCCATGCACAGGCCACCCAGATGACAGGTGGGAGACGGGACAAAGTGGATCTGCCTGGTCCCCGGGATGCTTGGTTGTCTTCAGCCTGTACGGGAAATGGCCTACAGGGTCGAAAAAAGAGACAACTTAGAAAACAAACGTTACTAAGCAATTTTGGATGTGATAAACATCAACGGAGAGATTTTTATTTTCTGTGTTGCATATGAAGGTAGATTCTTTCAATATGTGTACCGTGTTGCTTATAGAGAAGTTTGGGGTTACGTCTTGGTTGTAATCTGTTGTTTGTTGTGATTCTCTGTAATATTGTTAGCCTTATTTAGTGAGAATATGTAATCGTGTGAAGTAGGTTTCCTCCCGGTGTCAATCGTACGTTGCTGCCAAAGTGTAAAATATGAAGTGTGTGTGTGTGTGTGCTGGCGTTTTACCTGCGAGATGCTGACACCGGTCAGTTTCTCCACTGCTTCGGGGAGGCGGCTCATGATGTCGAGCACTTCTCCTGACAGTTTGGCTGCACCCACTTCTCCACCGCCACTGGAGATCATGGTCACCTTGCTGGCCTCTGTCAGCGGCTTGCTGATCTCCTCTGCCATCTAGTGGAGAACAGCAATCATCATCAAAACATTTTGAACTTTTGTCATGATTTTTTTTTAATATCGGTTCCGTTTAAAAGCAGATGAAACATACGAACTGAACTAACTAAATGAGTGACTATGCTTGACTATGACATTTGTGTATCCATCATAGGGCTCTTCACTGACTGAATATTTGAAAAACTGGACAATCATTTTTCAAAGGGAAAAAGTCAACCATAGTTCCTTTTTAGCTTATTCCTAAATTTAGATTTACTTCTGTCTATTGTTAGTCCTTCACAGATTGCTCATTTAAGAAACAAATTCAGTCAAAGGTTTCTTTCTTAGTTTCTTTTTTTGGCAGACACTGAGATGCATCAATAATGGATGATGCATGCGATCTCTTACCACAGGCAGTTTCTCCAGCAGCATGTCCACCATGGCTCCATCTTTGTACTGCTGGAAGGCCTCTGCCTTCTTCGCCATCTGCTCTGCCTCAGCCCGACCTTTAGCCTCCAAAGCAAACGCCTCAGCCTCACCTTTGATCTGAGAGGGATAAAGGAACAGACCTTATTTTACGGGAAATATTACCCAACACAGACTAACACTGACATAATACCTAAAAGTTGATCTCCTTTGGGATTCGCCCAACGTCAGTAAACAATATCAGAGCAAAGTTTTAATGAACACTTACCGGCATCAGTTTTGTTAATTTAAAATGACGTATGAAAATTCCACACCGTGTAATTTCAAGATACACTTACTATGCTACATTTCCGTAGCTACTTATCACTCACCCTGATGGATTCGGCCTCAGCCTCTGCCTCCATGATGAGCTTAAGACTGGACAGACGGACAGAAATGCAATGTCAGACCCGGCATATGGACAGTAAAGCAGACACTTACCAGATGGTACAAATAATCCATACTTATGACAAGAAGATCATCACCAGTGGTCTTCCACTAAAGGTGCCATTTATAATGATTTGCACTTTTGTCTGCACGATACTACTATTTACATCCGTCCAGATGATTTAATTTGAACGTGCAGTGAGAAGTTTCTGATCGATGCTCGATCCGTGCTGCAATCAGGCACTGCTCAGGTACGCTGGAAGAACGGTTGTAAAAGCAAGCTGTACTTACCGCTGCGCCTCTGCCAGTTTCTCCAGTCGATACCTCTCAGCGTCTGCGGGTTTCATCACTTTGGCCTCCAGCTCCTTTTCCCTACGAGATATTTCTTGCTCCTGTAAAGTAATCTGCTGAGTGCGTTCCACCACCTGCACCTGCATCATCTCCTCCTTGATGCGCTGCTTTGTTTTTGCCACCTGGGAAGAGAACAATAGTTCTATCTTATAATGTATTTTCAAAAATTACGATCCTTGTTAAAATGCAACACGGTGGCTTGTTTTGGTAGACTGTCGAGGATTATCAAATTGTAACGATCCCGGTGAATTTCATCCTGAGGCCTTTTGGCTCACAAATTATTGTCAGTGGACCATTAACAGCTTTACTATTATTGTGTACCTGCAGCTGGTAGGCCATTTCAGATTCAGCTTTCTTGGTGTTAACTTCAATGTCGTATGCAGCCTTCTTCAGCTCATAGTCCCTCTGGGCCTTTGCCATGTCAATCTCATTCCTAAACTGAGCTGAGACCTTTTCCTGCATTGCATGAGCCTCCTGCGGGGTGCAAGGAAAGCGAACAGAGAAAGAAGAAAATTGACTCTTGAACACAAGATAAACACGAAGAAGATGCTAAAAATATGAACGAGAATTTGGCCAGATGTCACCGAGGAGTAAGCTAAAGATGTGACCAACACCAGAAAACAGAAGACAACAAAAAGACATGACTGACAAATAATTTCAGTGAAAAAATAAAAAATAAAATAAAAATAAAATAAAAAAAAAGTATAACAAAATGCTTATCTAACATTTTTCCAATGTAAATTTGAATAAATAATTTCTCAATTGTGAAAAAGTCACTTTATCATTCAAGGACCAACAATAGCAGGAGGGCCAGATTCGAGATATCTCACCCTGATCACAGCATCTCTCTTGTTCTGAGCCTCTCCGATGCGAGCATCTTTCTGAACCTGCGCAGTGCGAGCCTTTCCCAATGAGTGCAGGTAATCCTGGGCACAACAACATAAAAGTCATTCTTCATCCATGAAGACCATTATATACGAGGCTACTTTCTGTGTTTCAGACTCCCAGTCACAGTAATACACTGATAAAACCCTTTATGAGTTTATGAGTAAAATTACACTCTTACTTGGTGCGTATATGGTTACAGTATGCTATCATTATGATGCTGATGCTGTACCTGGTCATCATGAACATCTTTGAGTGTGTAGCTGACCACGCTGATGCCCATGTTCACCAGGTCAGAGGATGCCACTTTGAAAACCTGCTCTGAGAACTTCTTCCTGTCCTTGTAAATCTCCTGTAAGAGACAGATCTTTAATCCGGGAAATAGAGGAACTGAAACCTTGATGCATTCTAGTAGGGTTGTAACAATACCCATAGCTTTTATTCACTCTTTTATCATTATGTATGATATGAGCCTCATTGTTTTCAACGTTTTCTGAGATGTGATGCAACATTTTGCGTGAAACAGACGACAAAAGTTTGACCACTGTGGACAATTTCACACTTCCATTTCGCTCAGCCGCTCAGTGTAACATCCAAAAAAACCCAAACAAATAGGAAAGCGAGCTTTACCTCAACAGTCAGGTGGGCTATGATTGCCCTCTGGTGGCCCTCCAGTGTTTCCAAGGCGATTTGGGCGATCTCCGGCTCGGACTTCCCCATGAACATTTGGCAGGCTGCAGCTAACATTTGCTTATTCTGACCTTGAATCTTCATCTGTTCGAAAAAGTAGTGACACGTTGTGCTGAGTGGAAAAACATTAGTTTCAGGGTGACTGGTACCACCCAGAATTTAACATTACCATGCTAACATGACATGGTACGAAACTAGACATCATAAGAGTGAAATCACAGTTAAATCAATACCAATCTGAAGCACACGATTTTCAGAGGTGTGAAATGATGATCCCTAGGATGGAAACGTTGCCTTTGGGAGCTCTATACTAACCTGGGCAATCCCTGTGACAGAGATGGGCACTCCGTGACGAGTGTAGACTTTATCGCTCTTCACATTCAGAGTCAGAGTGTTCAGGGAGATTCTGGAGTGAACATGGGAACACACACACAATGGGAAGCCATAACTGACTGTCCTTTGACCTAAAGATACATTAATAGTGAGTAATACCCAGCCCAGAAGAGTTTTTAATGCATATTGATACAAGAGCCACTTAAAGCAGACAAAACAGTCAGTCTGGTGCCCTCTGATGGAAGTGGGAGTGAGACAGGAAAGACAGTTCAGTTCAGGTCAATGAAAAGTGTTTTGGCCTGGGGTTTATATGTTTCATTTGTAAGGAGACAAAACCTTTTTTGGACAAAATCACCATTAGTGACTTTTGCACAGTAAAAAAAGCCACTCTAATATATAATATATAGTATATTTTCCTTCTCAAATCTGCTGTACAAACTGTACAAAATATTTATAAATCTCAGAAATCAAGCAAAAAATTGTAGACGACGCCAAGACTGTAAATAAGCGTTTGTACGGTACCTCTGTATCTGCTGAACACAAGGGAACACAAACACTCGGCCTCCAGCTATCATAAGTGGTGGGGAACGACAGAATCCTGAGACAGGAGACAGACAGTTTAATACCTCAACCTGCTGTTCATCTGCACATGATGGGCAGGATGATGTGGCAAAAATATTGAAGGCTTTTATAATATTCCTACAAAATTTCAATCACCAAATAACTATTGCTAAAAGTGTCAAAATTAAATATTTGAAAAAAAATATTTAATATTATATCATATTTATTTCAACAAAATGATCCTTAGTCACATTCATAATTTGGAATTGGGTCGAATTTCAAAGTAGATTATTTTTTATTTGCATTCATTGCTGTAAAATACTACCATACTATAAAATTGAGTGTATTGTAGGCATGCATGTCTTATTACCTGACACCACCATAGCCTCGTTCGGACCACAAGTGTAGAACATTTTGCTATTTTGTAGTCAAAATTAAAAACAAAAGCATTATTAAGGCAATACAACATCATCCATCTGTCCATCTCTCAGAGGGACTGATAATTGATGTAGCATAAGATAGTTACAGCTATCAATCAAGGCTCACGTTTTCTTGACAGAAATAATGCAGTAAATATCTCCTTAGACCAGAATATGACAGAATTAATGAAAAGGGGCGGAGACACCAGCAGAACAGCTAGCAGCTCAAATCTAATTTGCAGAAATGCTGCGTAGAAAAAAATAAACAACAGCATATGACATCAACTAATTTTCAGCAAATCACTGGTGTAATTAAAAAACATAAACATAGGATGGATTATGCTAGGAGTGTACAGCTCTCTGCTAGCATGCTGTCGCCATTAATTCAATTGCTTTTACAGACGCTTTTATTATTGTGATCAAAGGGACGTAGAAAGAGAGATTAGAGCCTCACTTACCGGTAATATTATCAGAATATCGTCACCTAAAACGAGGAAAACACTAAAGATTTAAATAATCAACGGCCTGCGTTTCCTAAATGCACCTTATTTTGATAACAACTGACGTCGATTCCCGTTTATACCAGCTGATGTGCGACAGTAAGGACGGCAGCGCGTGCCCAGAAGCTTCCATGGAGCACGCCCATCATTCAAACGGTGCGTGTACGCCATCTGGCGGCCGAAAGGGGAACTGTGAAGAGAAAACCAGATGGTGTTCAGCATGACAGGAAGTCAACGAGCTCATGTTTATAGATGTTTATTTGAAGTTCTACGGTCTTCTATAGACGCCAAAAGCATACACAATGATGAACACGTCCAGAAGTGATATATAAGGAAAATTAAATTGCCATAGGCTAAAAGAATTAAGGGTTACTGTAACTTATTTGAGTTCTTTTTTTTTTCAACCAGCCTAGAAATTTGGAAATCTTCTATGTTTCTATTTGGTATACTGAATTGTCAATGGATTAACAATGAAAAGACATATTAAATGAATAAGCAATCCTATAAAAGGCATTTTAAAAATAGTCGACATTGTATTATAAATCATAAAATTGTCACATCAAATTATTATACTTTTATTACATGTAACACGGCGTGACGCCATTCGTCCGAGGGGGTTTTGCCATCAATTACTGGATTGAATTTAACATCGGGAGCCTATAACAATAAGAAACTAACATAAAAAAAACATTGCAAACGAAAAGTCACAACAGTCAACAACAGTCGCGCTGGCGTTTCTCCATGACGTCACGTTCGGCTTCCTTCGCTGATCACGTGGTCTCTCCTAAAACGTCCTTACTTTTGTAAAAACAGCAAAATGGATGGCAAATTGCCTTGTCTTTATTTTCTTAAGCAAATGTAAATGTGAATGTATTCTCTGATCTATCGTGTGTTTGTATGTGTGTACGATGTTATTCAGATGGGACATGATGACTTATTTAATGTTGTGTGATTTGTATTTATGTCACTTTTGTGGTTTCAGATAAAACATTACAACCAACATCATTAGCAGTGTCTATTAATTCCACTAGATGGCGGTAGAAAGTTATGAGGCAATACAAAGCATTTACAGAAGTCGATTTTTGTAGGTTTCTTGAATGAAACTAAAACGCACATTTGGACACTAATTTATTTGATGAAAAAGATAAGGACACTGCATTTCAGTGTGTCTACAACGGAGGATGTGTTCACAGTAAATGGTCACTCAGGTTAGAGAAACAATTTATAGAAAAAACCGGACTTACTTACTTACTTACACGAAGTGCGACACGAAGTTCGTTCGGCGGCGCCTTCTCGTCACGTGGTCACTCCGAAAATGTCCGCAGATGT
>OMNV01018327.1:0-12189 GCA_900303265.1 Brotula barbata
GGGTGGTTGGGGTTGTCTTGGAAACGGTTGAGGTTGTCGTGGAAACGGACGCTGCTCTCGTTGGTTTCGTCACTGAGGCGGTGGTTGCTGTGGAGGTCAGGGGTGGGCCCTCGGTCGGGGATATGGACCATGTTACCGCCGCCGCTCTTCCTCTTCAAGGTGGACTCGCGGCTGGACGAGGCCACCGATTGGCAGTCGGAGCCGCCGTCGCTGCTGGCGGCGGTCCCTTCCACTGGGGTGACTCTGATGGTGGTGAGGGCCTGAGGATGCGGGTGGAAAGGAGGAGCAAAGGTGCTGGGTGCATAAGAGGAGTTGGTGGAGGCGGGGTTGAAATTATGATGGGGGTTATTGAAATTGGGGTTACTGGGATTAAAATTAGAATGCTGGAAGTTGTTGGGGTTGTTGGGATGTAACGGGTGGACAACATGCGCGTGATGTAAGTATACGCCTCCTCCATCGATGCCTCCTCCTTCGTTCTCACTTTCTGTCCCCGTCACACTCCTCCGTCCATCCATTGACCCGTCTCTCAGCAAATCACTGCCGTCCATGTGTCTGTTCAGGTCGTTGAGGTTGAAAGCGGATTGGCGGAGAGACGCCCGTTGATCTGGCGGTTTCCATCGCCAGGAGCCGCTGCCATCTGTGCTCGGAGGTTTCACCACGGGTTTGTTGCTTCTGGACTCTGGGTGAGCTTCAACGCGGACGATGCTGCCAGATCGTTCCAAACCTCCTCCTAAACAGACGGGGGATGGCGTACTGTCAGCGGACCGTCAGCGTAAAATAAACGTCCGCTCACCAAACAAAAACTTGATTTCATGCAGTGCATTCATTTATTAGAGTATTTGGTCGGGTCTTCCTCGGTGCCGTATCATGAGAGAAAACAATGACTCCTCAAGGTTACTTACAAATATTACATCATTGGAATGAAAGATTTATATTTACTCGGACCTCCTCCTCCCACCATTCCTGTGGTGGAGGCAGGTGGAGACGGGTCCTGGTCCATCAAAGCTCGGTACCGGATAGATCCGGTACAACTGACGGTGCTGCCGCCATCCTCTGACCGAGGAGAGTGGATCAGACCCTGCTGTTTGGACAAGGCTATCACCTGGAGGATGAGGCACACAGTGAAACGTGGGGAGATATACAGGAAGGGTGTTACAAGGTCAACAGATAAAAACGATACAGAACTTTACAACGCAGATCTGTTTTTGGAATGTCGAATATCATTTATCTGTTATTGTTGCAGGTATAACTTCTATCTTAGAGCTGTTGAAGAAATAGCATTGGAGTTCCCTGAGGGTCCATTCAAGTCCTACAAACCTGGTAAGTGAAACCCAAATGTTGCCAAAATGTTCCAACGTATAAAAAACGATGTCAGTGACCTAGTTCAGCCACAATTTGCCCCAAAAATTATGTCACAATATCACTATAATCAGTAGTTCATTAGATTCCCAAATGAACTCTAACAATAGAATATAAGAGTGTGAGATGAGAACGTAAGAAGAATGAATGACAAACCTGCATGAGACGAGGCTGACCCCCAGCACTGAGCGGCCTGCAGGGGAGGGTGGTCTTCTCTGCCACCCTCAACCACTTTTCCCTCACTGATCCGCCCCCATCCATGATGCTGTCCTCCGATTCGCTTTCTTGATCCCTGATGTTGGGATTATCCTCCTCGGGAATATGAACTAACTGGGAGGATCCAGGTCTTGACTGAATAGACACCCTGGCCCCACCGGCCAATCCAGAACTGCCATTATGGGCCATGTGATTATGATTGGCCATCGGGACGGAGCTGGCTGCCAGTTTCATGTACTGAACTGGGATGTGGGCGCCGGCGCGCAGCTCTGCTTCCGGGCCGGTGGCTGACGTCAGGTGGGTCGCAGCGCGGAGCTCCGCCTCCAAGCCCATGGTAGAAGGTTCAGAGGAGCAGCGCAGCTCCATGTTCCTCTGGGGAGATGAGGAGGATGCTGGCCGTATGCCATCCATCACCTGGAGTGACAGCTTCCTGTTGTCGTTCTTATTCTTCCATTGGCTAAGGAGCTGTTTGGATCGGGTGGAGTCCATCGAGGCGTGGATGGAGGCGTGGCGCCGAGGAACGCGACCTTCCTCTAACGACGAGCCTCCGTGAGACCTGGAGGAGGGGCGCAAGGAAACGTTCTATCAACAACCAGAGGGAAGATCCAGGTAAGAATCTCAAAGGTTTATTGGTGTTGGGCTAATTAGCAAAGGGGTGAAAAATGCTGTGAACGGCAAATGTTGATATTTGATATTTATTTTGCACCTCGCTTTTCTCATATGGCAGCTAGAGACACTTTTGACTCATAAACGACCGAACCTTACCTGGGCAATGTGCTGCTGTTGAAGGTCATCATGTTGTCACGGTTGCCCAGAGGACTGGGTGGAGATATCACCTCCACCTCAGCACTGGCTCTCTTCAGATTGGTCATAGAGGGCTCCCGGTAGGAGGAGCTCCGTGTGAGGATGGGCTCGGCTTGGCTGGGGGACAAAGTGTGGGAGGAGGTCCTCGTGAGAATGGTCTCCGGTTGGCTGGGAGCCAGAGTGTGGTGTCCTATCAGAAGAAAAGAGTAGTTCAAAGGTTAATTACAAACTAACAATGCAGAGGATGATTTTTAGGCTTTGCATGCTCACAGGTTATTTTAAGAAATTAATAAATATGCGAAAATATCAAGCATTGTAGTGTAAAGTGATTTCTTTTAATCTATTGATTACCAAGGATATTACATCTGCATTAGGCTACTGACATTATTTTCTGTAAATTGTAGCATTCTGAGATATTTGCTGCTCACTTACCAGATCTGTAGGCATTTGATTGGACCCTTATGGAACCCCGTGCTATTTTTTTTAACAGCACAAAGATAGCAGTTATGCACGGAACAACAAAAGCTTGAATGTAACTTCTGGATTCCCAAATAGACAAAACGTTTTGATGTCATAATGATGGTAACACTTTGTAAAATCACAGTTCTTCAGGTTCCATTTTTCCGTCCAACAACCTGCATATACATCTTCACAACATTCTCAGCTACTTCACATCATAGGGCAACATCATAAAAGCTGTGAACTGATGTAAGAAGGCACCAGGAATCTGTATACAATATACAGATGTTTAAGGGTCAACAGTGAACACGTTAGTATCTAACTAAACGTAGAAGACCGTGTGGAGTAGCTCTTAGAGGCTGGTGTTGCATGGGTTCGGTTCTGTGGCTCTTTACGGGTCCATTCTACACACTTAGGTTCTGCTATGGACCTGGTAAGTGAACGGCAAATATTATTTAAAATACTTAGAAAAAACAGTGTCAGGGACCTGGTTCAACCATGCAGGCACATAACATGACATGGGCACGTCTAACAAAGTCTAAGTCTCCCACTTGGACAAGCTGGGAATGAATGGGAAGCTTCATGAGGATTCGTTTGCCCATCGCTAGGGTTCAGGGACATTTTATTGTTGAAATAATAAGTGTGATTTAGGGTGATCGCTCGTGTAATGACAGGGCTTTACCTGGGTGGCTGTTGCTGGCTGCTGATTGGCTGACATTGGGTAGGGAGGAGAGCGGGGGCTCTCTCAAGATGGGGGCAGGCGGTGCAAGTCTAGACCGATCTTCACTAGGTTGGAAATTCCCCACCGCATAAACACCCTTTGCACACACACACACACACACACACGCACACGCACACGCACACACAATAGATATGCTATATGAGCCAAGATGAAAAATAACACTAATAAATACAGTGCAAATTACTCAGTTGTCGTATGTAAAATATTTAACTGGAACGTTAACAGCAATTATTCAGCTGTTGGTCAGAATCACCTGTGGGACCACTTGCGGTTGTTATATTTGGATAACGTGCTTCCCAGATTTTCCCTGCGCAAAGAGGATGTTCATACTTACTGCTGTAAGACGGACCTTCATAAGAGCAAATATCCCCTATGACACGGAAAGCCTTAGTTCCACCGTTGAATCAAAATGTCTATTGTGTGTTCATCAATGTGAGAAATGTTCAAAATAATGCATTGAACAAAAAGAAGAAATTGTAACGTTAATTTAATAGGAAACTTTGATGAAGTGGATTTGTCAGGCTGGTACAGATATTGATATTTGTCAGAAACAAAAGCAAAAGTGTGGGCGGTTCTCGAGGGCCGCACTGTGCGTGTGTGTGTGTGTGTGTGTGTGTTTGTGCATGTGTGGGCGGAATGATGATGGTGTGTGGGAGGTGTTTAGTATATTATTTGAGCATCCATCAGTTTCTACAGCGCGTTCTCCATCTGACCCATAAAACGGCTCTGAATAACGACACGCTGTAGTGCTCACTACACCTCCATAATGGGTGCTCTTTATGAATTCATGATCTCCAGTTTAACAGGTTTTAAGATTTTCACTAATCCCCCTCACAGCCTGACCACGTACCTAGTTCAAATTGCCTATCTGGGCGGAACAAACCCCTTAGCACTAAAACGAACCAAGCCTAATTACAATTCAACGTAAGATCCACAGGCAGAATACGAGAGAGGAGAGGATTCAGAGGATATTTTGCTGTCATATTTCATGAAACCTCCACTGAAACATTACATCTGCAACTTTACTGCTTCAATAAGTTGCATCACAGTTCTGTGCTCGGAGAGCGATTCAGAGATTTGAGCACTTTCATTCAGTCTATTCTGCATACGTCCTCACTCCATTGAATAAATTGCTTTTTATTACCAGATAGATGGCGATCGCCGCTCCCAGCAACCACCCGAAGTAAACGTCGACGGGGTGGTTTCTGAACTGGATGATCCGGGTTAACCCGCCCAGGATGGCGAGCATGATGAAGGTAAACACCAGCAGGGGCTTCAGCAGCTTGGCTGAGTCTGTCAGCACTGTGTTGAAGTACATCTGAAAAGTACAACATCGTTTTAATCTTTGGATAAAAAATAGACAAGACAAGAGCAAACCTTTGTCACATCTGATCATCATCATCATCATCATCAAACTCTTATCAATTGTCAGTTGAACTTTGTGAACTTTTTCAGAAAGATTTCCATTGTTTTGTGTAAAACTGGCAACAAAAACACGTCTTACAGGACTATGGAATCTGGCATGGGGGTGGCGGGGGAGGGGCAGGTGGCAGCCCTCAATTTATGGAACGGATGTAATGAGGATGAGGAATTTGCATCATACGTGACAGAGTCAGCTAATATACCCGTGCATTTGTGTGTGCGCGTGAGCAGTTGTGTGTGTGCGTGCGTGTTGACACTCACTGAGATGTAAACGGCGGCGAAGGCAGCCAGAGTTGCATGCTGGGAGGGGAAAGACTTCCTACAGAGAGAGAAAAGCAGAGTGTTCTTAATGCTAATTATCATGGTGACCACCCTCAGACAGCTGAGGACAGCACTGAATATTCATCGGTAACAAGGATGTGACTTTCAAAGAAACTGGAAAGAAAGTAGCTGTGCACGACCGTGAGTGTGTGTGTGTGTGTGTGTGTGTGTGTGGTGTCTCGCGCAGGTGTTAAGTAAATGCAGTGTTTGTGGGATGAGTGACAAAGCAGCAGCTGGGTTTGGATCTTCAACGCTATGCAGCTAATATCATGTACATATTATATAGAATATCAAATAACTTTCAATAATCACACTGTCAATTCAGTGTAAAACATGTTAACGCACGAAGACCTAGTTTATGAAATCCAAATTTAACATAAATCGTCTGTGGCTTTTTCATCATGTGGCTGCACGCCTGTATGGGATTTTTCACAAATATAAACACACACACACACACAGGAAATGAACGTCTGACCTCCCGGCGTTGATGAGTCCTAAATCCTGCCCCGAACAGATATCCTCCAGTATAAAAGCCTCGTCACAGCTCGACATGTTAATGTGGGTCAGGTTAGGTTTGCACACGTCCAGCCAGTAGGGGGCGTGCTGGCCGGTCGACAGCTGAAGAATATCAGTGATCAGTGCGGTCACACACAGTCCAAAGATATGGACGCCTGCGAAAAGCAAAGCAGTTTAAATAAGAACGACAGAATTTGGGATTTTATTGTTGCGAAAACTGATGGATGCGGACCTGCGACACTAAACGCTAAACGCTAAACGCTATAACGGTGAGCCTCGTCTCTGAGCAGCACACAGAGGAGTTTGACGGGCCTCTTTGTCTTTGTTTAGTTCAGTCCTTTTATTGCCCCACAAGGGGAAATTTGGTATGTAGCAAACATCCATAAAGTGAAAACGCCAAATGGCACCGAGCACAATAAACTGAAATGTAGTCTACGAAAACCAGAAGGCTGCCTTTCATGCTGTGATTACCATTCTTACTTACCTGACACTGAAGCATTGTCATAGATTCTACATGTTGACGTTGACAATCAAATTTGTGTAAGTGGGTCGACGTAGAGCTGTTGGCTGTTTGATGTATTTTTGTTTCTCTGCTCCTTTGCTGCTAATTAGGTCAGACTCGTCTCTGGACAGCTCCAGATCTGTTTTAGCATCTATAAAGCGCTTGACTCAATTGACTGTATACAAATTTATACATTTTCTCCTCCATAGGTTAGTGGAGTCAGCTACAACATTAAAGTATGCCGAGTATGAAAACAGGCTGTTTTACTGTGGTCCTGTTGTGATCATACCGCCCCTTAGCCACGCCTTCTCTTTTCAACAGCTGACATCTAACAGCAGTAGGAGTAACGTGTGGATCTTATGATGTCTTATACACAAAACAAATAAAAACTAAAGCACCGGGTGGAATAAACTTGTCAAACAGAATAAGAGTTGTTGTTTTGCGTCACGTCAGCGTTTCCACCTGGTTGAGTTGTGTCTCCTTAACGCAGAGTGCAGCCGTTAGCTTAGCTTTGAGGCGTACGTGCTGCGTGTCCTCTCACCTATAAAGCGCACGGCCCTGCGTATGTAAGAGTTGAAGTTGCAGCCAGCAGCGTTGATGTTGGCCTCGGTCTGAGAGGCGGACGACCTCCTGGACAAGTAGCAATACAGAATGGCCTCTCCGATCAGAATCTAGAAGAAAAAACACACGGACAGAGGAAGACGCTGATGTAAGGACTCCATGTCTCCAGACGTTCTCCATTCATGTTTCGATTTAGGAGACGTTGTTGTGGATAAAGTCACACCATAGTCTCCGTGTAATTGATCAGTTTCTTGTTTTGTGTTACGTGCCAAGATAGCGCCTTTGAAATGATCTGGAAATAGAGAGAGGAGCAGTGTTGGCGTGGGCTCACCGTGACCGTGGGAGCAGCGAAGGCCAAGCTGAAGAGAAGAGGCAGAGGGCAAACTTCCTGTTTGGGCAGGATGTACGGCAGGGACAGACTGCGGTCATTACAGCTGTACCCAGAATGCACCGGCTGGAAAATATCCGTCAGCTCCAGGAAGTAAAGACTGACTACGGAGGAGGCCAGGATAGGGAGCTGGAGCACAGACGGAACAACACGATGACATCCATTAGAAAGCTTTACATCCATGAGTAAAACCGCAACGCCGTTCTCACGGACAAAAGGCTCAGATGACACGGACGATAAAAAGAAAACACAACTGACAGCACAACAATATGACAAGCTGACAGACAACGAGCACCGCTCTGAGTGCTCTCATTAATCAGACAAAACACACAGAAGGACGTGACACACAGCCGCAGCGCAGTTAAAAGATGATTAAAAATACCGAATAGAAAAGGAGCTTTGACAGCCAGAAATGGAAACTCAAAAGCCGAATAATCCCAGAGTCATTGTCTGAGCTACAAAATCACCACAGATCACATCCGGAGTAGGAGAGCAGCTAAGTGCGAGTAGGAAAGCTATTAGCTTAACTACTTTTTCCTTAACTACTTTTTTCTTTGTTCCCCATCACAGATATCTTGCAGTCTCCTTTATATATATAATCTCCTTTAACTCTTTCTTTCTATGGATAACATGAATCCCAATCCGAATGTTTCCATTGTGGCAGTTATATTTTAAAAATGTCTCCGTACGAGCCAATATTTTAAGTCCTGTAATCAGGATGGATATCAGGTATCGGGCGTTAAATGGAGTAAATCCTTCAGGTATGGACCTCGTACTTTACAACGCTGATGTGAATGAATGTTCACACATCCAAACTAGTTTACTGTACAGTAAATGAAAACGTGGCATCATTAAAGCCTTCTCACCATACACCACAACACCGTAAAGACACATTAAATCTTTACGCTCGCGAGCGTACAAAACGCAGAATGAATCACGGCGCACCAGCTGTTTTTCTAAAATTAGCAGCTGCGCCGTGTTTCGCGTCCCCGCTGTTCAAATTATCAAATACACGATCTGCCTCTTGCCCGAGGCTCCTATATAATATAAAGATAATAGGATAAGGACTTATTAGATATGAAATGCCATCGGTTTTCGCAGCGTACACACGGGGTGTATCGACGTGTAGCTGGCAGCCATGATTGCCATAATTACTCACCCGTGCTGCTGGTCCCTCATAATTAACACGTTTCCTAATTCTTGCCTTTTATTTTGTCTATTAACTGCAAACAAAGCCAATTATGCAAAAGTCAATATGTGTGGGATTCCAGCTAAATTGACAAGTAAACAAACCGATACGGAGCCTGAACAGAATCCCAGATGTGGGGCCGGGGGAAACGTTGCTGTGTGCTGTGCAGAATTGCAATTTTGCTTTGAATGAGATGAATTTGGCTGGATATTACTACAATATTTAGTTTGTTGTCGTACCATATTGGCACCATACGTCTGGTAACGATCCACCAGCCTTCAATTTCTGATATAGTGGACAAAGGATACAAAACTTGAGTCCTTACTTAGACGCTACAGGAAGTAGCGATAAGCGGCGTGTGGATGCCACGGAGCAGCCGTAAGGTGCGCTGTTCAAGTTATATTTAATACTTACTAGAGACATCAAACCGGCCAGGAGGTCTCACTGGTCGTGCACAGTGGGGTGCAGGAAGAGAATGTGATGTTTTCTATCCAACGTTCCAGCTGTGAAGTGTGAATGCTCTCCTCCAAGTGTGTGTTCACGAGGCCTGGATGCTGCCCTCCAGGTATTAGATGTGTAGTGATATCTGGGTAGTCCGTCACCAAGACCAGATAGATGACCATCGGGACTCCCTAAAGTTTCACGTTATATTGCTCTAAACCCGTTTCCGTGTACTTTTTCTTGGTAGGATTGATCCTTGTTCCATTTTGGACTGCACACCGATGACCTGCGGCCGACCGCATCTACGCCGATCGCACAGACAGTGTTGCTCCTACACGCCGCGGTCTCCAGAGCGTGTTCGTGTTTATTAGGGGTAGCGGAGGTTCACGCACAGTTCACACACGGGCTGACACAGCGGCAGCATCATTACAGCTGGCACTAATGGACTGAAAAAGTGGAGCCAATAAAAAGTAATTAGCCGTGGAGGATTCCCCACGTATCAGGCAGCAGGCACTGACATTTCATATAAGTAAAGTTGAGTTCATGTGGGTCCGGCAGCCTACACATGAACCCTTTGATGGCGGCCGTCCTGCACGAGAACTCCATGCACTTCACGGTAACACGAATGCAGCATGAAAACGTGAAGGAGTTACCTCAGAGTTTCAAACCGCTAAACATAGTTGTTGTAATTGTATGTTTCTACTGTACTTTTATGTCTTTTCATCTCTCGTGACTCTGAATGTCATCAGTTTCATAAAGACTGTCGCTGAGCGTGGCCGTGGCGTGTGCGGTTGTCTCATACCGTATGATTCACGCTGCTTTGACATTACTACACGACATGCTTTTGACTTTGGAGAAGGAAGATTTTAAAAACCTGCAGGGGCTTTTAAGCCGTTATGAAGTGAAGTGCTACGAGCTTTTATTGAGTTACACTCAACTGAGTTTTATTGGGTTTCTTTAGCAGAATAGAAAATGGCTGCAGAGAGTTCAGGCTAACGACAGTCCACTTTCACTGAGGACATGCTGCAGTGTTTGGATCATAGTTGGTTGATCTTGACAACAGCACATATTTCACACTCAACTATTGTGCATTAAACTGACAAACCCTTTCTTACAAGAAAAGACATTACAACATCAAAATTTAGCACCAATATTCATACGTATCTCCAAAAACCACTTTCCGTAACTCGTGACGATACCAGGAAAACGTTGCAGGCGGTCCTGTGTCACGTGACGACTTTACCGACTTTTAGCCACGGGTAAGAACGTGTTTGGGCTGAAGAACGTGGGCTGCTGCAGCTAGGGTACCTTGTTTGGGTAAGCAAATATAAGAAGACAACGACAAGTAAAAGAGGCAAAAAAAACTAAAGCGCCTTGATCCCGAGGAGCATCGAGACACGTGAAGCCAGCCGCCATCACCGAGCGGGTATCGAGGCGGAGACTTGACAGATCGACTCGCCTCCTGCGCGAACACTCGTAGCATGGTGTCTCGCTCCCGCGTGTTTAGATTAGCTCTTTTTCTCTGTAGGTGGCTGTTAATCTTTAATCTTCCCCACAACGCTAACAGGAACTACAGGAACATGGAATTATGGGGAGCCGTTGTTCTGCAGCCTGCTGTTAGGACCTCCTACTACTGTTACATGTCACTCACCAGAGGAAAAACCCAACACCGAGCATTATCATGTGCTTGTAACACATCCAGTTCTTGCCTCATATGACTAATTGGTTCATATCTTCCCAATGAATCTCCAGTGAAGAGAATATGGCATGATAATAATCATTATGAAGATATATTAGCCAATCAGCGATGCAAAGCCTTAGTGGCCACTCGGCACTGTAGTGAGGAAACCAGGCTGCTGCAAGAATGTTTTTCTCCTCGTAATGTCTCTAGTCCTGAACACACAGATATAAAAATACACCCCATTCAGAGGACCATGTTGCCTAGCAGCCAGTTAGTGGGTAGGATGGTGTGACACTGTGTGAGATGGAAAATACAGGAGAGAGAGATCAGCTTTGTCATGATGCTACGGAGCAGAAATGAGAAAGAAATGAGCAATAATCCTCAGAGATTCACATTCACACAGAGATCTTTTTATGTACCGGCTGGGCTCCGACAAAGACCTTCAGAAGACAAGGCAGTAAAGTGTGAGAAACTGGTGCAAAATCATGAGGTTGAGTAGCTCTCCAGCTCAGTCACCATAACAAAATCACACAAACGCGTTGTTCTCACAGACTCACTTCACTTCACCTCACTTACTTCAACCTCTGGGGTGAGAAGATGTGAGGCTTTTAGTCATTTAGTCCACGCACAAACAGAAATCAGTCCTGGTAGTGAAAAATACAAGGAGGCAAAAGTCTTCTTCAAAACCACCGATTATGTTTCCCATGGCAAAAAAAACGCACAACATCAGCAAAAACCATAAAGCTGCAGTCCCTGCCCTCATTAATTAGAAAATGGCGCTGAAAATGACTTTCAAGGTAACAACCCTCCATAGGGCTGTCATAAATAATTGATTATACCCAACTACGGGATTTAAAAAAATAAAAATAAACAGTTAAAATCAAAGTGCAAAATGCAAAGATTGCCAGGGGGGCTAAGCTAAGTTAAGCTAAGCTAACGCCTTCGCAGCGACAGGACACAACCGGGAGGAAAACCAAAGTCACATTTCACATTTGGGACAAAACAACTCTGATTCTGTTTGGCAAGAGGGCAGAATGAGAATTTGTTCAAATCATTATTTGTTGGGAATTTGAATATGTGGTTCTAATCGTCCCTCCTTTCCCTCTTACATAAAAAAAAAACAGAATCTGATGGCCACATATACTCAAAGTACATACATGTACATAAGAGTATATCAACTATTCAGCTGAAAAACTCTTAGTAGATAGATGGTTTTTAAAGAACTGGAGCGACAGTCCAACATCTCCAGAATCCTCATGTTCAAACCATAATATACAATATTTGCTATAACATGACGGTGTGGGACATGGATGGTACAGTGATGTGTGTCTAGCGAAAGTGCTCCGTTTGAGAAATCACATTTACTGTGCAGAAGGCAGAGTAACTTTCAGTCACCCACACATTCACACTCTTATTCACACAAACTGCAAATTCTTTGATCTGTGGGAGGAAACTCACGGAGAACACGCAGACCCCATACTCCACGAACAGCCACAATTCATACAGGAAGTCACAAGTCCTAAATAAAACCATTGCGTGAAGCTATGTTCGCTGTCATATCATTTACTCGTCAGAACTCAGGAGATCT
>OMNV01018331.1:7189-17804 GCA_900303265.1 Brotula barbata
TTTTGTCTTTTAAGATTATTCCTGTTATTCCCGTTAGCGTTAGCGAGATTGGAGCGCCGCGGCGTCCGGTTTGTGCCCCGGTGCCGAGCTAATCTCGCTAAGAGGATGTACAGAATTTATATTTCCTGTGACATTTTGCGGAATTTCCTTCAAAAAGGAGGATCGGCGACTCTGTTTGATTATAAACGGGATTACAAAGATGTCCAACTATTATGATGGAAATTCCTGGCACGCGTCGACTCATCCACTCACAAATGAACTGTTAGGACTTAAACCTGAGCAGCACACACACACAGACACGCACACGCACACAGACACACACATACAGACAGACACAAACACACACACACAGACACACAGACAGACAGACACACACACAGACACACACACAGACAGACACACACACACAGACAGCATATAGGTTGTTGCCGTAGCATGGGTAAGGTAGGTAAAGACTGGGACTCCCTTTAAGTGGTGCATATTAAATAATCATAACTTGTGCCCTGAGCAGTATAATCAGTCTTGTAAGAAGTTATGACTCTGAAATCACTAAAGGCTTTAGTCATTTCCAACGCTGGTGATAGATGTTAAAATAATGTTACGTTTATTGGCAACAAAAGCGATTGAAGGTAGTACGGGGAGTTGAGCTAATATGTCTTGGCAGCTAAATTTAGGTGTCGGGGGTTACAGCTAAATCACCGGAGGTTTGTGGAAAAAAAAGTTTCTGGCTCCGTCAGTGCTGCAACTCTTAAACACACCCGGTGCGTTCCAAGGTAATGTTCTGTCCCGGTGTGCCAACCCCCTTCGTCATTTGGAATGGTGAAAAACGCTCCTTACTCAGCCATGATGTCAACGTCGGGGGATGTAAATCGCCCCGGACAGGATTATTGGCCCCGACCGCGCACGCCGTTTATCTCCCGATTTGTAGAAACGGATGACAGACACGTGTCACGCCGAGGCGCGGGACGAACAAAGATAACGGGGGAGCGACTTTGGCCCGACGGTTTTCGCGAGGACGGCTGACGTTCAACAGGAGACGATAAAAATTAATTTGGTCGGAGCCGCTCCGGCTTTGTATTCACGCGTTGGCGTCTACGGGGCGAGCGGGGAGAGGATTTGTTTAAATATTCAGCACCCGCGGCAATGTCAAATAACAGCGGACCCTGATAAGATTTTCAAGGCTCGCCGCTGAAATTAGCGCCTTAAACAATGATTTCTTGGAAATATTTCTGGGGCTCGGGGTTTAGAATATTAACTCTGGAACAGAAGGATGATGTGTCGCTCGCTGGATTCTTTCATATCCCCAACATGAAAATGCCAGTTATGGAGTGGGAATAATGAAATATGAATTGAGCCATAAACCATCACTAGCACATTAATGATTTCCTCCAAATGTGCACGCTAACGATTACTCCTTATCTCTCCCGAGACACGCGGCGCCGTCCCGCGTCCGGTAAACAACCCCCCCGTGCGTCTGGACGGACGGGGCACGGCACGAACCAGAAGGCGTCATGTCCGCTTTTGAAGTTGGGAACCCTCGGCTAAATGGAATTGACAGGCGTGCGTAATCGGCGGCGGTTTTAGCCGAGGGTGCTTTAACTCAGACAGGAAACGGCCTTGTTGAGAGCAGCTTGAGCCCCCAAAAGTCCGATTAAACTCTAATCAAAAATGGGGTTCGGTGCCCTGAGAGTGCAGCAGAACCACAATGCAGCTAGACGGCACAGAGTCCAGATCCTGGAGATCCACGAGACTCCAAATTGGATTTAAATTACTCAAATAAACTTCGGCGTACGTGGCGAAGCACGCGTCTGGGCGAGGTCGACGACCTTTAAGACGTCATCTTCTCCGTCTGCGTGTGACGCACTCCGACTCCCAGACGTCCTCATTCGATCCTCCGGCACCACAGGGGGCCTCACACGTAACACACTCATTCCACCTTTCCGGAGACTTGAATGATGCAATTGTTCCTCCTCTTCACACACACACACACACACACACACACACACGTGTCCCCGTGGGATCCGCTTGATCAATTAACGTCAGATGAGCAGTCCCTCTCATTACCGTCGCGCTCGGCTTACCTCACCGGAGGAGCACCGAGAAGAGTCAGGTGGGGCCGTGGGAGCCATCGCGTGACGTCTGAGCGTCTGCGGGTTCACCGTGTTTGCGTGTGTGTGTGTGTGTGTATTTGTTGCGATCGTCAGGGCGAACAGATTGGTTTGGTTGGGAGCTCAGGTGCTTGCGAGGCAGGTAAACGTTGTACAGACTGAAGGAGAATCTGCCTTTTGGCCGTTCTTATTTTCATATTTTTTACTTCCCGTACACCCCAAATTGCTCTTTCCTGCTCGCTAAAAGAACGAACGCTTATTATTTCATCTGTGGAGAGAGTGAATCCAGTAAATTAACCAATTCTCACGGAATAAAAGATGAAAATTGAAGTTTTGGTGCAACAAATGTTATTTTTGCAGCTCAATTTTCATGTTTTGCTCTATTTTTCTATTCAATGTGTGTGTATGTGTGTGTGTGTGTGTGTGTGTGTGTTGAATAGGATGATATAGGTATCTATAGGGTGTAGTGCGGGTGGTCTGCGCTGAAGGTTAAGGTAACCACATCAGGACGTTGTGTACTAACAACCACGTACAGTTAGAGAGAGAGAGAGAGAGAGAGAGAGAGAGAGAGAGAGAGAGAGAGCCGTGTTGACTTTTCTTTCCTTTCTGTGTGTCTGAAATGTTGAGCTGAAAGTGAAGTGTGGGTGGGCGGTTGTCATCACAGTCATACAGGGGTCACTCAGAGAAGCTGGATCGTGTCTTTTGTGTAAAATGAAGAAAACATCACCTCCTCTTTGGTTGCATAATCCTCCTAACCACGCAGAGTCAAGACGGTCGAGTCAACGGTGCAGGCGTGTCACCGCTGCTGCAGAAATGGCATCTTAAATGGTTAATTGGGAAAAGTTTCCCGCTGCGCTCGCACCACAAAACTTTGCAGCCGACGGAGAGAAGGACACAACTATTGAGCGTCTGCGGGAGAATTCCACTTCAGCAGCTGTATTTAAGTTTATGATGGAGGGAGACTAGCCTTGGACTGGGCCTCACGCCGAAGAATGACGTGTTGATTGGACAGATTCTCAACACACAAATACTCTCACTCACTCACAAACAGCCTGATTTACCCTGAGAGATAATATTATTCTATTTGTACTTTTGTTTAATTCAAGTTTATTTTATTTTATTTGTAAGCCGGTCTATGTTTTTCTTTTTGCTGCCAAAATTTTCCGCAAGGGATTAATAAAGGATGTTCTCATCTCTTCTCTTCTCTTCTCTTCTCTTCTCTTCTCTTCTCTTCTCTTCTCTTCTCTTCCATTTATCTTCTCTCCATTTATCTTATCTCATCTTATCTTATCTCATCCTATGGATGTCATCATGAGGTTCCTAATAATCTTATCTTATCTTATCTTATCTTATCTTATCTTATCTAATCGTATATTATCATAACTTATCATATGTTATCTTATCTCATCTTATCTTATCGTATTGTACCGTACCTTAACGTATCTTCTCGTATCCTCTCTTATCTTATCTTATCTTATTGTATTATATCGTACCTTCTCGTTTCGTATCGTATATCTTATCGTATCGTATATCGTATCGTATCGTATCGTATCGTATCTTACCTTATACTATCTTATCTTATTGTATTATATCGTACCTTCTCGTATCGTATATCTTATCTCATCGTATCTCATCGTATCGTATCGTATCGTATCGTATCTCATCTCATTGTATCATATTGTATTGTATCTTATCTTATCTTATCTTGTCTCATCCACTGGGTGCCATCATGAAGTTCCTAATAAGCTCGTCTGAGGATCCTTTGTTCGTTAGATGGCCGCCCATTACGGCCGGCTGATGAATCGAGGCGGTGAAACCTCGGCGTGCCTTTGAGAGCTGCGACCTTGTAAAGTTCGTCCGATACGCGCACCGATACAGCAACACGGTTTCACACATTTCTACAAACACACACACACAGATACACACACAGTCCACGCCCCGGTACTCTGTTTCCCACTCACCTATTCCACCGGCCATACATATTCAGATTTCCATTTTTTCACTCACCCACACCCACGTTAACACACACACACACACACACAGAAACACAGCCAAGCTCTCTCACTTTTCATAAAGCAGTTGGCTGCACATCTATAAATAGGCTGTAGGGCACTGCACAACCTCAATTTGCCACCCCCATACACTCCTATAGCAATTATCCCAAGGTTTATTTCGGTTAAGCAGTCAAGCACGGGGAATAAACGACTCAGCCCATTCTGCAGTAGTTAATAGGAATGAGGATACTTAGCAGGCAGCGATCAATCAGATCAAAGGGAGTGAGTAAAGTAAGCTCATTTGATCATTGCACATGATGTGACAATGTGCTTATTTTACTGAAATA
This sequence comes from Brotula barbata, assembly GCA_900303265.1. Taxonomy (NCBI): domain Eukaryota; kingdom Metazoa; phylum Chordata; class Actinopteri; order Ophidiiformes; family Ophidiidae; genus Brotula; species Brotula barbata. The sequence continues at coordinate 11,639 of OMNV01018331.1, forward strand.
TGCTTAAATCACAACTTTGACACGAACTGAGAGAACCGCTCGGTCTTTGCCTTACGTGCACACGGGAGGACTTCTTAAGCAGCACTCTACTGTTCACCGTGCTTCACTGGACACACCAGCAACACACTTCCTGGTGTCTGCGTCACCTGACCCCCCAACGAACCAATCAGAGGCTGGAGGGACTTTGGCTGAGGTGAATGTGAGGAAAAACCACAGTGGCAAGAGATGATCGGAAAACTGAAATATATAAACAGTAACTATATATATATATATATAGCTGTAAATCTATTTTTTGTAAAACTATATAAGTTAACTCCTAAACCTTACAAATGGATCAATAGAATAACAACATTATTCTTTGTTTTCTCGTTCCTACAGAACAGTAAATGAACGTTTCCTTCTCTCATTTTCTGGATCCGATCGGCTTCTCTTTTTCTTATCAGTGTTTACTTTGACTGTAAATAATACACTCCGACGAGGAACGTGTTCTCAGCGGGGATAATTGTGACTCTACCGAGGGGAAATTCAAGCAAAAATCAGTTTCGAATAACCTACTTCTCTCAGCTTTCTTTGTTTGTTTTCAGCCTGAAAGCAATGAGTCTCAAGTACAAGCAATTACTTACCTATCGGTGATGTAGTGCAGACGTCAGGGATTGGCTGCTGAGTGGTCCCATCTGAGGCCACATTATCCACGTTTGTAACCACGTCTCCGTTCGGCTCCATCCCGGTGCGGTTAAAGCGTTTCTTCCGTCGGGCCACAGGTCTCCGAGGACCGGACCGACATGTGCTTTCTCCTCCCCTGGCAATTTAATTTAAGGTGCTGTTTGTTTGCTCGCGGCGGTCCTGCACCTCTCGCACAAGGACAACAGTTTGAGTTTCCTCTCGGGAAATGCTTTTGTGTTTGGTCTGAGCCGTTCCCCACGGGGCGTTTTTTTTTTTTTTACAGCGTGGGGATTTGTTTTTTTTTGTTTTTTTTCCCCTTATGGTTGATTGTGACTATTAATCTTGTCGTATATCCTTCTAATCCAACCGTGCGCAACAACAATCGCCAACCTTTACCGAACCCTTCCCGGCTCTTAAAGGATTAGGGACACTCTGTCCCGTAGAGTTCAAAACCCAATTTTTTGCAGTGCCCACACTCCCGTTTTAGGAGGTAAATCATGACAATGTTACGTTTGAGTGAGCACGCCAATCTCAGCAGGGGTAGAACATAAGTTGGACCAAATATTTGAAAATGTTTGAAGCCCAGTTTCCTCCCCCCGTGCAGGTTTGCCGGTGCGTGTGCTGAGACAAATCTCAGGCACCCGTGTACATTTGCCAGAATGTGAAGTTGTCACGGATTTATGGAATTTTTTGGACCAGCCATCTCCTCACCAGTCAAATCCCTAAACCTACTGGAAAAGAAGAAGTGCCTTCCAAACCTCAAAAACTACTTTCTCAGTGCAAAACCGCTAAACCCCAACTGCTCCAGTCGATATGCTCGGCAGCTAATAGTACAAACACGTACTGTGGCGGCGGAGGCACATCCCAGGTGTGTATAGGAGGAGGAAGCTCTCTTTCCCTGCCACTTCTGCCCGCAGGCTTTGAGTTATATGTGAAGTTGCACTTAGAGAACTTACATGGTGACAAAAAACTCTTAAATGAATAGCATGTGGCAGCGGTTAAACCAGGAAATACAGCTACAAATTGTTACTTTTACCGTTCCAGAGCCAGGACACTTCAAAACTTCAGAAAAGGTTCCGGCTTTAGAGGAAATGCGGTACAGTACCAACAACTGTGTGTGCGTGTGTGTTTGTTTGTTTTTTGTTTTTTGTTTTGAACGCAAACAAACTTTGCAACAACAGTAGCCGCCATGGCTGAATGGACGGCCGAGTCAAAAGCAAATCTGAGGCGAAGTCATTGTGAAGCGGCTGACAGCTGATCTGTGAGAAACGCACGCTGCTGTGGGGAGAACCAAAGAGAGAGAAAATAATAAATAAAACATGGATTTTAGAAGGATTGAGGGGAGACAAAACAAAAAAACCTTGACACAACATTGAACTTCTTTAGAAAGTTGTTTTTTTTTTGGTTTTAACTCCGTGCCGCCTGCTTTATTTTGGCGGAGTGGAATCCGTTTGCTTCCTCCCTCGTTTTTTCCCACTGCCCGGCATTTTACGGCGAGGCGACCGCAGAGTTCTCCTGAAGGGGAAAAATCCACAGTGCCCCACTTCAGTCTTTTGACGGATGTACCTCGGCTAAACGCAAGAAAGCGCGGCACCTTTTTATCTCTGTCTTCCCTTTGATGTGCATCTTTAAGAACAATGTTCAGCCGTTGTTATAGAGACACTGCATTCCCACCGGTGATATTTTTGTCGGTTTAACATATGCGCACCCCCCCACCCCCTCCTTGATGTGCGCCGTGTAGTTCAGGTTTTTGCAGACGTGCATGCTGGGATTCACGCGTGTGTGTAGTGAGGCAACGTGTTATATATTATTGTGAACGCGCAGAATGAGAAACATGCACGCACGGCAGAGGGCGGGGGAAGGGGAGGTCATAGAGGGAGTGAGAGAGGGTGAACATAGAGTGAGAGAAAGGTCTAGCAGGGAGAGAGAGGGAGGCTTTGATATCCCCTCAGCATCGTACTGACCTTCACCTGCTCCACACAAACCAACCAAAGGAGACACAAGGTGGACGGAGAGTTCCCCGAGCTGTCCTTTAGTTCGCGCTCTACTAACTGTAATAAAGCTCTGCCGCCTGAATGGCAGAGTGCAACACCGGGACGGGCCGCGGTGACCTGAACATGTTTAATGATCAAACCGTGTACGGGCCCGCCGAGGGGGTGGAATACATTTTACAATGTTTGCATGAAGTGGGAGAAGTGAAGGATTGGAACCATTACAGAGTATAATTAGCGGTGTCGTGGTACGGAGCCGCCCGTGTCTGTTGATTTGTGCATCAGCTGTGATCACCTGGACCTTCAATTAGCCAAACAAACGCTCCATTAGTGCTCAAGTCTTGATATAAAGACGGAGGAAGTACAGTGAAAGTCAACGAAAGAGTTTGAGTCCCGTCCAAACCCTCACCCACAGGATGATTTATGGGTGTGTGTGTTGATAGGTGTGACTAAAGGGAGTGTATCAGGTGAGGGACATGAGATCAGAGTAACCATGCATCATTTTATGACAATGTATCGTTTACATGACGTTTCAGGCAGAATTTCTACTTTTACTTTTTACTGTTGATACTGATAAAAGTAGTATTGTGTAAAAATTGGATTGGAATAGAAAAATGTAACTCTTGTAACGAGTATTTTATGTGTGCATGCCACAACTTTTAAAAGACTGAATAATGACTGATAATACATAAAATATACGTATAAATGTGTAAATGTACAGAACCCCTTAAAACACATTTATTCAACCCGGCCTACTCAGTCTAATTTGGACCCCTTGTTGTTTGATTTGATTGATTATTGCTCTATTAAAATGTATTTTTATTCATTTTTTTTAAATGTATTTTCATTTAAATTGACTTTGCTGAATTTGAATATATTATATTATATAGAATATATTTTATAAGCATATGGTAGGTGTGCTGAAATACACATATAAACGGTATTTATTATTATTATTATTATTATTATTACCAATGCTATTAGTATTGCTATTACTATTACTATTATTATTACTAATGCTATTACTATTGCTATTACTATTACTATTACTATTACTATTACCATTACTATTACTATTACTATTATTGTTATTACTATTCTTCCCAGTCTTCTGCCCACCCTTTGTCTTGCCTGGTTAGTTTTACGCTCCTGATCTAATACATAATCTAATCCATAATCTAATCCATAATTTATCTCTAATTTCACCAATAATTTAATCCAACCAAGTCTGTCCAACCAGCGTGACACAGCACCCCTTTCAAACCGCTGCACAGAGTTCTCCCTGCTCTGACTTTGGCGAGGAGGACTCTCAGTAATGATGGCTTTGGGCGAGCTCCAGAGCCTGGCTCGGATTGCGAGGTTTGCGTCTCCAACCTTTTGGCTCAGACGTCCCGTGGGTGCTCGGTGATCTGATGAGCTCCGCCGGAATGTTGTCAAAGTCACTCAAAACAAATTGGCCGCCACGCACGAACGTGCATGGCGAACGTTCAAACGCGCCGAAACAAACGCGGCCACGAAGGCGGCGAGCAAATAAAAGCTGAAGAAGGGCAGAGGAGACGTTTATCGGAGGACGAGAGCAGACGGAGACAGAATGGACGAATTAATACAAATACTTACTTATTTCCTCTCGTGTTTTTCCTGCTACAATACTTTTACATACAATAGTGGAGTATTTCGATCCATCTTCCACTCCCGCCTGTTCACAAGTTGACTGAGCAAAATGTGCTCGCCGTCCTCCGGGGATGATTTCTCCTGAGAGGATTTTTCGCTCCATTCTTGAAATGTGAACTCCAGGCTCCCGAGTCACAGACGGCCACTTCACAGCTCACCGTATACTCAGTGATTTCTCTTCCTGAAATATTTATCATCTGGGCGAGAGGGCTTAGACTTCTGCCATTGGGATCTGATCCACCTGTGGGGGAAGGATTGGGCTGAAAAAGTCAATCTGGCGGTCGGTCTGCTCGCCGCTTTTATCTTGAGACCCAAATCCACAAAGTGCATGATTTGCTTCATCCTTCGGTCCGAGAAATGAGAACGCGGTCTCTGGGAGATGGTTTTTGGACTCCTCTTCAGATTTAAAAAACGTTACAGTTTCATATAAAATCATTAATAGACAACAGCTGAGATGAAATGTGTGTGTGTGTGTGTGTGTGAATATTTCAGGCTGACCGTCTCCAGCGTTTGATGCTACCTGCACCAACCACTCAACGTGTTAGCATTCGTCTTGCCTGCCGAGCTTTGACCTTATTTCTTATTTACAGTGTAAAAACACGGCCGTTCTCTCCTCTCAGCTCTTGGGAGCCTACGAGGTGATGTAAGCGTTGGATAATTAAACACGCCGCCTTTATTGTCTGAGTGCACTAACCTCGATCCCTAATCACGGATCGCCGCGTGATGTTTTAATGAGCGCCGAAACCGTCGCAGGTTTTCTCGGGTCCAACGCGGCCGTGTCACCTGTGGTAACGGGTGGGCGTCGCCGCTACAAGAAAGAGCCGACAGAGATCGGAGGGAGAGAAGTTTGAACAAAAGGTCTGGGAGGAACCTCTGGATTGAACGTCGCGTCGAACGGAGAGCGGCGCGTTTGCTTCGGCGTCGGCTAATTAAGTCTTCGAAAAAAGGGGAGAAGGAGAGGAGAGCGAGAGGAGAGCGAGGGGAGAGCGAGAGGAGAGCGAGAGGAGAGCGAGGGGAGAGGAGAGCCATGTTGGAGGTTCATGTCCGCTTCTATTCTGAATTCATCTGCAGGAGAGAAATTACAGCTGACTCGTGTACTCTGGTGGGAGAGTAAACCGATACGAAGGAGAAAAAACCGCGGCGGCGAGCTTTGAAACAGACGCACTTCCAGCTATTAACCGCACGCAACGCGCCCGCTCGGTTGTTCCCTTTGAACGTTCGCACCTCTGAGCCTCGGCTGATTAACTTTGTTCATCAGGCAGATGGCTGATCGTACCTGACACTTCTAATCACGACCCGTGGTTAGGGCGGCCACCGTTAATAGATCCTGTCACGTTCCCGTGTACGTTTCCTCCTTGTTTACCGCCGTCTTCTTTGTTGGTCGCTGACAGTCCTCAGAGCCGTACGTGACCGCGGGCGCCGCTTTTCTCTTAGCGAGTTCCGCTTTCAAAACAATTCGTACTGATCGATACGACTCGCGTGGCGGCCGTCTCCGCGGCGCCCACGCGGCCGTCGCTGCGACAAAACATTTCCCGCCGCGTGAGCGTCAAAAACAGTAAGAATTAGTCAAAGTGGTAAAGAAAAAAAAAACAAAACAACAGAACGATCTGCTGCTCAGTGGAACTTTGGATTGCTGGTTTCAAACGTTCCTTCCTTCCTCCCAGCTAATGATTGTTTTTGACCTCTGAACTCGTACAAAATAACATTGCTGATGCGTTCCCTGAAATATAAATCACCTGATTTATCTTTCATCTCCCTGGCGGATATTGCTCAGTAGAAGTCACTTTTTCATATTTGTGTGTCTTCCTCTTAATAGCCTGTTAATGAAGACACATGCAGAT
>OMNV01018340.1:3777-40368 GCA_900303265.1 Brotula barbata
GGCTGACTGATTGGGACGGGAGGGCATCCATTGCTTTGGTGTCAACAGTGGGGGAGGGGCTTGCCTTTGACCGTCGTCAGTCTGGTGATCTCGTTCTTCAGGCGTTCCAGGAAGATCAGCAGAGTTCCAGGAAGTTCGACAGGCAGACGGTCCCCTGGGTAGGACCGAACATGAAGAGAGAATGATGGTCCAGCAAGTCAAACAGGAAGATACCTCACAGATTACATAAACCGGTCGTTACCTAGATTACAGATGATCTGTCCCATACAGGAAATGGCTCGTTCTTTCACTTCCTGGTCAATGTCAGCAGCTTTCAGGCGTTTGATTGTGCAAGCGAACAAGTCGTTAATGTAGGGAGAAGGGTCAAAGTTGTCTGAGTTCTCCGACTGGCTGTCCAGAGGTCTGATCACCTGCAAAAGAGAGAAAGAAACAAATTTAATTGGGATTGGGGGGAGCTGTCGCAGGTTCAGAGTAGGTCTTGGTTTGGACTCCCACCTTGACGAGCTGCTGAGTAACAAGCAGAGCCTCGGAGGTGATCTTGTAAAAGGGGTCTCCCACGCAGGCCACCACGGGTGGGACCAGGGCAGGAACGTGAGCGTGGAAGGCGTGTGCAGGGTGTGTTACCATGATGACGTGGAGGCACGCCAAGGCATCGATTTTCAGGTTGGAGCTGCTGGACTTATCGTTCAGAGAGAAGATGATACCTGCGAAGCAGTTCATCACACAGAGAGAACATGAAGCCTTAAAAACCATTAGTATCATTGGTACTTCTCTTACTACCACTGTTCACGCACAGCAAAGATACCTGAGAAACACAATGCTGTTGGTATCGTTAGTGCTACTGTAAGTACGATTACGTGTTGTGGTTGTAGCAGTAGTGCCGTTACCTGGAATGAGCACTGGGATGTGCTGGGTTAGGGCCCCCGGTAGGACATTGACCAGCTCAGTCAGCATGTTGAAGCAACACTGACGAGTTTTAACACTTTTCTCCTTCAGCTGCTTGTGGAGAGCCTTCACTATCATTGGAACCTGTAGGGGGCAAAAGATAAAAGATTACTTAAATCATCCATGTAGGACATCTACATCTATCTGCTCACATGAGGAACCGCAGACAGAGGGGAACAGCAGATCATTGAGTGACGTTAATAGTTGTGGTCAAGTTGTTTGTGTGTGTGTGTATTACCTGGCTCTGCAGCATAGTCAGTGGCGTGTCTCCCTGCTCCATGGCATCTGGATCAGTCAACCAGCTCTGAGCTGGTCTGGTCTGCTTGAGCAGCGACAGGTAGGCATGGAAAACGTCTGCCTTCACATTCTCCTCCCTCTCCTGTGCACAAACAGGAAGCTATGGTCAGGCTGGCAGGTAAGATTTGAAGGGGTAGCGACGCCACCAGGGGAGAAAACTTGTTTTTGTTATAGACAAATCAGTCCAGCAGGTGGCGACAACACATCTTTCAGCCTGTCATGAGCTCCCTAAACACAACCGTCTTTCTCCATTACGGTACTGAATCATACTGAGAGACGGCCTGCTTCCTTTCCCACTACACTCAAAAGCTGATGGAGGCTGAGCTTAAACTCTGGACTTTCCCTTTTAATTGTTGGCTCGGTTGAAACAAATCAATGACAGGCACTGACAGTGCAGTAAGCGTTGATTGACACCTCATGAGCTTCACCAGAGAACAGCGAGGTGGTGGATTGTGTGTTCTTCTTCTTGGCTTGGTTAGGATTCATCAGCAGCGGACACACCATAAGATGGAGCAACATTCCTGTCGGTTTTTCAGCTCATTTTGTACCTTTTACCTACCTTAAAACGACAAACGAGTGCAGGAGAGACAGAGCGGTAAAACTCTGGCAGCATCTCATGACGAGTCGAAACCACGGCATCCAAGCACTTCGCTGCCGCCCGCCGAACCTTCCAGGACATGTCGTCATCATCGCTGTACTCGTCATCACTTCCTAAGGGAAACAGAGAGATGGGTTCAATATAAACAAGACAACTAGAAAAAACCCACAAGGTCATCTTCATTTTTCTGCATGTGGTACCTTGGTAGTCTTCATCATTCTGCTCCGCATCCATGGCGTTATCGTCCTCATCTTCGTCATCGTAGTTGTAGTTGGGGTCGTAGGTCAGGTAGCGAAGGCAGATGGAGATGACTGTAGGAACATGAGGGTAGACCTCTTTTGGACACCTGCCAAAAACAAAGAAATGACAGTACGATAGAAAGTAGTGCACAGCGGCGCCTTGACATTTCTGTGAGTTCCTGCCAGCCGTACCTTCGGACAAACGACTCGAAGGCCTGGATGCAGTACTCCCGGAGCTCGTCGTCGTCGACGTTACAAAACTTTACAACCAGCGGGATGATCTTCTCCAGATACTCTCCTAGAGATGGAGATGGGGGAGAGAAAGATGGCCAGAGAGTTAGTGCACACTAGAGAAATGTGTTTATGTATATGCTGATATTTTATCAATGACTGAACAAATTTAAGATGCATTTCAAACAAACATTACAATTCAGCCCTTGAGACAAAGCAGTGTGATTGGATCATTCTTTTTTTATCTCATTTGTTTTAATCTTGGGTGTTATTTTAATGTAAACTCTTAACAAATAGGCTTCTTTATTAATGCACTCAGAAATAAACAATTTGACAATGACATGGGAATGTAAACACAAAATGAGGCAAAGTGTTTAGTAGGCTGCTGAATAACAATATGAACCCCAGCCTCAGCCACTTCAAAGACTTTAATGAAAATAAATCAATAAATGCATTTCTGACAAAACCCCAAATCTTAGATTGATTAATGTTTGGTGGGGTACAGAAGACTTCTGCCTCCCTCAGTCATGTCCTCCGTGTGTGTGTGCATGTGCGTAGAGTCTCCAGCTCCAGCAGGGAGTGAGACAGACTGCTCCCTTTGAAGGTGTGTTCAATTGAGGGACAGTTGAGATATGCAAATTTTAACAGTATAAAAGTATTAAAGATCTAACCAGGTCATCGTGATTTATCTGGTACATGCTTTTTGGATCAGTGCCACTGTGTATAGTTGTATATTTCCACTTCAACACGGAGCAGTTACAGTGACAGAAACCTGTCCGTCAGACCGTCTCTTACCAATCCTGTGTCCTGCCTGTCTGCTGATGGCGGCCGTGCACTGGATGTAGGTTCTGGTAGTGGACATGTTGTCGTTTCTGCCCAGCTCGTTGAGAAGGTGTTCGATGAGGTCAATGAAGACCAGATTTCCACAGGACATCACCAGATGTCCTAGAGCCATGATGGTCCTCTGAAATATGAACACGAGTTAAACTTAATCCTTAATGGTTCTTGACAGAACAAAGCCAGAGATTGTACATGTCAGAGGTCAGGCTTACCTTTCTGACTGCCAGTCTGGGGGAGGTGAGCTGTGGAAGCAGACAACTCAGGATTGATGGATGGAAATTCACTAACAGACCTCCCTGTCTGCAAAGAGACAGACAGGACAAGGGGGAGAGACAGAGGTCATTTGGAGCGCTGTGGTTCCTTGTAGTTCAGTCGTTCCTGTAGCAGACAAGACAGGTACCTGCAGAGCATGTCAGCCATGATATCCAGCGCCTCCAACTGCACAGAGACATCTTCCTGTTTGGCAATGGCACTTGTTAGACGCCCTGTGATCTTCTTACAGACACTGGCTGCTAGGGCAGAGCCTGAGTGAGTGAGTGTGAGAGTGAGCGAGAGGGAGATGAAGACAAAACATAGATAGTCACAGAGGGAGAAAGAAAGACAAAGACAGAGAGAATGAGCAGAGTGAAAGAGCAAGACAAAATCCTAACCCGGTCTCTGAACTATTTGTAACAACTGTCGTCATGGTTATATTTGTGTTGTTTTTACCACTGGAGGCCGGCGGCAGCTCTCCGATCACGGTCTTGAGTCCAATGGAGGAGATGTCTCTGAGCTGCTCTTTGTCAGAGAGCATGTTGGTGCACAGCGTTTCCACGATGGTTTCTACCTGGTACTCCTTCACCTTACTGACCAGGGGGCCAAGGCTGAGCAAAACAAAAACAACCTTTTTTACAAACACAAGAGAAATGTGCCACTGGGTTCTCAATTTTGGACCTCGAGCACAACAACTGTGGGTCAGGTGTGTGCCACGCAGGGAGACGTGGAAATTTACTGCGCTGTGGATCAACACTCAAGACCATTTAACCAGTAGGAAACCTCAATAATGTAAAATTCAATCCAAAAATATAAATGCAACCAAACTTGTTTTTCTTCATCTTTTAATGTTTTTAATACTTCCAGATAACATTTCTATTTTTTTTTTAAAGTGAAGAAACAGTAAAAATTGGGCTGGTTTCTATGGTGTTGTGATGGTATAGTGATGATGGTGTGAGTGCAGCTGTCATGCTGTCATTTTGAGTTTGTGTTGGTGTTGGAATGACTGAGTTTGTGTTTACCACTTGACAGCCAGGTTCTGAACTTCTCCGTTTTTGTCCTCCAACAGTTTGAGAATCATCCTCACAACCTACAATTCAAATTGATCAAACATCAAGCCAATCAACCGTCTGCATTCAGTCCGTCAGTTTATCAACAAAACGATTAATATACACCAGTTTTAACTGACCTTCCTCTCACTGTCATCATCCAGTTTGATGGAGTCTTTTTGCAGCTCAGTCATCAGGTCATTAGTGGCCATAAACCTGCAGACGGAGAAATGAAAAATGTGAAAAAGGAGAAGCCACTCCAAAAACGAAAGTATCATTTGGAAAACAATCGGCCGGAATGAAATATGCTCTGATTGGTCAGCTACTACTGACGTCATAAAATGCGAGAACTGAAAGGATAAAAATGACAGTTAAATTGGCAGAAAAGCCTCTAGGATTTAAGGGATTCCATTGGGAAGCACTGAATGAGACATTGAGCAGGAACAACCAGTCCATGACCATTGAATGGTACAACATCTTGTGGGTAGGGGTGGGCGATAAACCCTAAAATTAATATTACGATATTCCGGGGAAAAAGTGGTGGTAACAATAATTACCACAATATGAATTAATACTGTAAAATATTTTATTGGTGATAAACTCTGCAGACAATATTCAATAATCATCATTCAAAACAATAGAGATCATCTCTAACTTATGCATGTGTATAGGTGGTACCACATCTTCCTCCTGATATGCACATGGATAGCTCCGGTTCAGTGCTACTGGACATGCCGGACAGTCAATGGCAGGTCGTCTAACTGGGGCACAACAAATACAAACAGAGCTCGTTGGCTCTGTGTTGGGAGGGCTTGTCGAATTTTCTTGAGTACAACAAAGGAAATAATATTACTATTATCATCATCATATTAATAGTATTATTATTATTATCATAATTATGTATCATGTGGGGATACTGCAAGTTTATCTTATCTTGGGCTGGGTTAAGGAAACAGACCAATGGCCAAAGCATCATATTAGTATCATATCATCAAAATGTAATTGTTTCCACCATTTACCATTTCTGTCATAGTGCACAACTTCCAACTTCCTAGTATTTTCTGGTGAGATGCCACTAATTTTACTTCTTTGGATTGTTTTGCTTTGTCCACAGCTGTGTTCTGTTCACAGAAGTTCTGGCACTTGTCAGACTCAATAAGGAGCTTCTGCCATGGGTGGTGAAACAAATATGCATGTATGTATGTGTCAAATAGAGGCTCTACTTTGACTTTGGGTGAGGCTTTGTGCGTGTTCTTATACCCACTACTGCGTCACGTCAACACACTGCGATTTTGTGATATAACAGGTACAAACAAACAAATCGTAAAAATATATCTACTGATATAACTGTGGACGATACATGACCCAGCCCCACAATGTACTGGTGGGTGGTTGCCAACCAACAATGAACAAAAAGAACCGAATGGAATATTAGACTCCTGATCCATAATCCAGGCCTCCAATTGTTAGTTTGATTCAGCTGACTTAACAAATATGAGATGCAACTTCAAGTTTGCCCTGTTTGGCTCCACAAAGACCACAGATGCGCTGATTACTACAGTGAGATCGTGTGGAACTCACTGCATAATGTACGATGCATTTGTGCATCGCCGTATGGTCCTGGTTTGTGAAATGATATATTCCATATGTTTCTCATTCATATATGATGAATTTGTTAAAAGAGCATCATAGAAGTGTTCTCAGGGGATTTCCAAAGAATGTTTTCTAAAAATATGTGAAACATTTGCTTTCGGTTTATGTCACAGTTCCCGTGTTTACAGAATGTTCTGAGTGCATCGTGTACAAATGGTGAACCCACTTAAAAAGGGGATTCCCCCCAAAGTGCATGAAATTGTAAGGTAACACTTGTCATACATAAATAGTACTTAAGGCTGGAGTCAGCGTCATGGTTTAAGTTCTTCATTCACTGTTGCTTCAGGTGATTTCACATTGCTTCAAATGAAGCGCACAAAACTGCGAGGAGTTGGACAAGGGGTTAGCTGATCGGGGGAATGAGCTGACTCATTCATTTCTGAAAACGTGTCCTCAAGTTCATTTTGTTGTGACATTAGGGCTCCTTTTATGGTGGTAAACAACTGATGGATAGATAGATACTTTATCAGTCCCAAAGGAAATTCAAGTCATCAAGTAGCTGATAACAACAAAATGCAAACAAAATAACAAGAATAATGATAAAAGCAATTGTACAAACCTCTCTATGGATGTCATCATATGGAAATTTGTCTTTTTATCACTCAGACTACCTCACTGAAGAATATAAGTTACTTTGATTTAAGATTGGATGCACTTAAATGCAGTATTGTTCTGCGATTCTCTGCAAGGCTACTTTATATTTTGTGTTTACCTACAATTCATAGCGTATTTCGTGTGATTTTGCCTAGGGCTTCATTGGTTTGGTGTTCATGTGATCAAAATGGACCAAACTGTAAAAGCACAACAAGATATGGTTTCCAAGAGGTCTACGAGAGCCCTTTTTTTAAAAAAAAAAACCAAACCCATTATAGATCAATTAATGAAATGGGATTATTAACTTGGAGCTGTCAAAGGATGATCCGTACATTATCATGGTAGTCCTGGTCTGTCCGACGTTAGATTAAGGACCAAAATAGAGAAATGATCTAGCAGACACACATCCATTTCATCACTCACCACCTCCATTTCATTTTACCTGGCTTCCCGTTTACATAAACATCCTCTGACTTCTGTTATTGGCTGGAGCTCTGAAGCCATCCGGCTTTTTTAACATGTTATTAGCAGTTTCCACGTTACCACACCCCCACAACAGTCTACCGACCTGCAGCCTCGTACCACTCCCAACACCACTGTTAGCATGACAGCTACAGAAACTGTTAGCTGACACCCTACCCTGACATTTTACGTCCAGATTGCGTTAAACACCATGCACTTATTATTTCCCCAACACGTTAGCTAACATCACTATGTAGCATGTAGCTTGCGGCATCACTGGAGTTAGCATTTAGCTCACCAACTAGCTTAACACGAAATGACTTCACAGGCGCGCTACGGTCCAACCCGACATATTGAGCAACGGCACCGCTGTAACTTAGGAACGAAAACTGTCAGGCTAAGTGGGTGTTAACAGCAACCGTTGTTGATATGAGGATCAACGGCAGTGGACGGGCGACGCTATGATGCTCATCAGACAGGTGGCTGGCTAGCGTTTAGCTTAGCCAGAGAGAGCCTCGGGCCTGGCTGAGGCGAAGCTCGTGTTGATTGCCCTGCGTGTAGCGGCCAGTGAGGCGCAGCCTGGTGCAAACGTGAAGGGTGCAGTCGGTTCACATTTAAGCACCGCGTTTTACCTGAAATCCTTGTCGCTGGAGGTCATCTTCTCCAGCAGGTTGGAGATGTGGTACGAGGCGCTCGCCATGTCGGTGCGGTTAGCCGTTAGCCTCCTGCTAGCACACTCTGCTCAGTTTGTGTTTGTTGTGGTTGCCTGTTTCTCTGTCTGTGTGTCAGCCTCTCTATCGTCCTGTCTGTCTGTCTGTCTGTCTGTCTGCCTGCCTGTCTCTCTCTCACTCTCTCTCTCTCTCTGGGCTTTTGGAGTTAACCTGTCTGTCTCTCTCTGTCTGCTCTCCTCCACTATGTTTGAATGGAGCTGCCGTTCTCTCTGCAGAGGGGCGGGGCTAGCGCGGCTGGACGTTGAGGTGAGAGGTCGTGGTGCTCCGCGAGACGCCGAGGCGGCTTTGACTAGTCAGGAAGTCTGCCCGGGAGCGCGTGCTAGTGCATGTGTCATTTTAGACCACTGACGTTTGCGTGAGGTGGGAAGCCTCGCCGTCCCTCCGGACCACGTGACTAGCTGGGGCCCAATTTTGCGTAAATCAAGCGTTTTTTTGTTTGCAATTTGTTTTGCGCTGGGCTGTCCAGTCCCGAGGGTGGCAGTAATACTATAAAACAGTCGTTCCGGTTCCAGATCAAATCCAACTCAGCCTTTCAGTCTTTGAGTGTGTTTGCACGTTGAATTGTAATATGTATAAAATGTATGATGTAGAGGAAGGAACTCCTCAAGTCCATTGAATGGTGGTCATGGTCAACACCCTCCATGTTGGATTAACAACCTGTTTTGTTTCTTTCGTTTACTGAAACAAATATCATACAAAATGGTCACAGTCTGAAAAGATTCAATGGAATCCGAGAACATTGTTGTCTGTCAGTATTTCTCCATATGAATGAATGAATTCTGGGGCGGAGCCAATAGATGTAAAAGCAGCATAGAAAGTAGTCTTTTTCCAACGGAGCTCCCGTGTTTTTGTTGTGGAAAAAGTTTGTTTATTTATTCATAATTCGGAAAAACATGTTTGTTCGCACATTTAAAAACAGTCGCTTTGTTTCTTACATCTTATGAACAGGTGATAGATAGAAAGATACATATATACATGCATACATACTTTATTAATCCTGAAGGAAATTCAAGAAATCCAGTGTGATAACATGTGATCCATGTGATAACAACAATAACAAAAATAATAAAAGAAGCATAGAATATATAGTACAATATAATATATTTGAAATATAACCAATACAACAATATAATATATATATATACACACATACACAGTATATACTGTATACACTGTACTGTGCAAACGTCTCGGTCCATCACTATCAAACCTGGTGTAATGGACCTTTCTCACAGCAGTCATTCTGACAGGAAATAACAATGGTAAACCGACTGCATTTCTATAAAGCGCTTTACAGCATTTGCCTCACATTCACCCATTCATACACACGTTCACACACTGACGGCCCAGGTACCCTTGCAAACCATGCTTGCTTGTTGAGAGCAATTTGGGGCTTAGGGTCTTGCTCAGGGACCTTCGACATGGTGGGGCCGGGGATCAAACCGGCGACCCTCCAATCACTAGGCGATCACCTTACCACTTAAGCCACGACGGAAGTAAAACCATTTAGGCTGAAGAGGGCCTGGTCCCTGTTATTGATCACGTGTAAAAGGAGGTCACACTAAGTCTTTGACCCTTTAGCCTGTAGAATCTGTTCCTTTCTGATTTTTAATACTGCAGACACGTTTCCTCTATTTTCTGGTTGTATTCTAATAGAGAGATAGTTAACCGTGATAAAACAACAAATCTAATGGTGACCTAAGACTTTTGCGCAGTACTGTACACATACACACACATACACAAACAATAGATGATGACCACCATCCAGGTAGAAATCATTAAAGACAGACATATTTAAACATCGAACTCCTCCAATACTGGCAAATGAATTGGTAATTGAGTACACTTAAAGTTAAAAAGTTCAGGTTTATTTAAATATATGCTTCGATTGAATATGTATTTTCACGTTAGTAATCCCTAAACAGCATATACTACACAAGGCATAAAATGGTAAATGGACTACATTTCTGCAGTACTTTTCCAGTCTAGGACCACTCAAAGTGCTTTACATTGTTCGCCTCACATTCACCCATTCATCCTCACATTATAACACTGTAATACGCACAGACACGGTAAAGCGCTTTGGATAAAAGTGCTATAGAAGTGCAGTCCATTTTGCATTTACAGTCACACGCCGACAGCTGAGGTAACCACGCATGGCCACGTGCTAGCCAGAGGCAACTTTGGGGTGAGGGTCTCGCTCAGGGACCCACGACACGGCAGAACGGGGGATCGAACTGGCAACACGTTATTAGGCAGCCTCCTTACCCCACTATAAGCCATGTTGCCCTCAGGCATAAAGAATTGTCTTTTCCCCTAAATCCATTACAAAGTGAACCTTTCCCTATAAATCTATGTCCTTTTTAATTTCCCTTTAAAGTCTGTTTATTATTTATTCTAGATTTTTTTTTAATACAGATTATCCCAGAAAACCGATTAACCTACTAGTTATTTAACTAGAGTTTGAAATAAAAGCCCGTGTCTATGAAGAGGGACCCATCATTGGTTAACAGACATTTTGAGGTCTAACAGATACAAACTGTATATTACGTCCTCAGCTTCAGCTTAATAGATGACCAGGACCGCAAAGTCTCTAACCTAACGTCCAGAAACAGACATTATCTAGCATTAACACGATGCACATTAATACAGATTGTATTTACACTCTTAACAGAAACACATACAGATTCTATTCCTACAGTTCAAGAGACGGATCAATCTCTGTAATTGTTTTCATGAATGGATTAGAGAGGGAAAGAGAAGCAACGAGCTAAATATGGAAGTTACATTCGATACGTAATCTGCTCAATTCTCAATCACACACACACACACACACACAATGAGAGCATTCACAAAACGAATAACCATCAGCCTCCTGTGAATCTCTGCCGCTTGTAAAACCGTGTGTGTCTGATTTAATCCGTGTGTTTGTGATGAGTCATATTTCAGTTAAGTGGGATGTTTACTATCTTCCAGGCACTCTCTCTCTCTCTCTCTCTGTTGAAAAATAATGCAGCCACTGGCATACGTGTGCTTTATGTGTGTGTGTGTGTGTGTGTGTTCGTGTGTATAAGTGTGTTTAAGCTTTGATAGCACTCGACAGCTGTTTTTTAAAACAAGGCTGATTTAGATGATCAATATCAGAATATTTTTATTTCTTTACTAAAACAACAAGAATTTCAATTCCCAGTTGTAACATGTATTTGTGAGTGTGTATTGATATTGAGGTCCCTCTCATCTTTCTGTCCTGTAGCCTGCAGACACTTGTTCTTCCACGTGGCTGCTCCTCTGGGTGCATTAGATTCTCTTTGTCATTTTGAAGGTTGTCAGATAATCACCCCCTGTTGTCGTTCTGTATTTACCTCAACAAACACGTTACGCTTTCACCTGTGTGTCAGCATCATTACTCAAAAAGTTGTTTGCCGATTTTCTTGAATACCATCCTGCAAGAAAAAAACCCCCATTACATTTGATGCCAGGTGGCCTGATGGTAGAGCCGTAAAAAAAACACTTTTATATTTTGCCTCTTAACATTTGAACTGGGAGAAATAAAAGCGTTAATCCCATCCATCCATACACGCCTATTTGTACTTAACTACATTCAGATTTGGTCATTGACAGACAAAAATCTAGGTAAATTACTCTCTAATCTGCATTCCTGAGGGGCGAGTTAGGACAGGAGAGACAGACTTCAAATACCTGTGTGTGTGTTTTCATGTTAGCAGTTTATTGGTTCATCCCTCGGGTTACCGCATTAAGAGTTTGTGAGGGAAAGTATTTGAAATGTGTCTTCCATCACTTTGGTGTGCGTCAAATATTTTACTTTGATATATTTCTGTCCAATGTTGATTGATAAGTCCTGAGCCTAACAGGGAACCCTCTCCCTCCCAGGTGATTCAGTTCTTTATTACCTTTGACAACAAGGTTATGCTTTTGCCTCGTTTAAACTTTTGTGGCTCAACCAATTAACCAATTTTTATAAAATTTTGTGGAACAGTGGCATGTAGGCCATGGAAGATAATAGTAAATTTTGTGGCAGATTTGATGAAAACGCTTTAAAGTTCTGACATATTTTAACCTTTAAGGCCAGGGGTATCAAACATACAGCCTGCGCCCAAAGGGTCCAATCTGGCTCAGCGGCTGATTTTGAAAAGTGTGAAAGTTACAGACATCATAGCAATAAAATACACTGTTATTCCTAATTTGTCCACTGAGGGTTGCAATTTCCAAACCAGATATCTGCCGCCTCCCTACTGCACTCGCAAACCAGTTGGCCGAATAAACAATTTATCTGTATTCTGAGCCCAGGCGCTCTTGTACATGTCCGGGTCGGGCAACAGCAACAGCAACAGCAACGGTAACAAAGTATATCATAGTAATGATAACTATCCAAAAATGTGTTGTAATCCCAACAAATTTGCAGTGGTTTTACTGTTCTGGCCCCTTTTGAGATCAAATTATGCTGCACGTGGACCTCGAACAAAAATGAGTTTGTCACCCCTATTTTAGGCCGTAGACAACCATTCTGCTTCTCCTGCGTTAATACTGGGTCACCACTAGATGGTAGCAGAGACTAATGATGGTGCACCCAGCCTTCAAACCCAGGAGTCAGGCTATAAAAGACAACTGTGGACAGAAATGTGGGTTTAGGGCATGACAAATTAGTGAGAAATATTAAAAAATTTAACTGTATTATGGTGCTCTTTTTCTAAGTATGTGTCTTGGTCTCTGATTTTAAACATTTTCAGAATTCCCTAAAATCATATCAATGCGTCAGTTTGAGAGATCTTCAGTTACTCATGTTCTCTTCATTGGTCTGGAAGATGATTTGAGTACAGCTGACAGTCGTCATGAATGTAGCATCTCTGGTGGTGGATTAGTGGAGGGTTTAGACTTCCAAGATGCTGGAATGTGTGCGAATGTCATGACAAAACCTGGAAAAGGTCTGTCGGTGATAGATAAACCAAATCCCACAAAGCTGGGATGGAAATCAGAACTTTTCTTCTGATATTTTGCAATCTCTGCGTGAAGGAGACTCAAAAAAGGAAACAGCGAGAAGTCACAGGAGCTCTACGTCATCGTGACACCACCCACCATCCATCTGGAACCGATTCCACAAATGTTACAAGGTTCCGATTCTGAAATGAAATTGTCCAGAACTCTGGCTGTGGCTTTCATTTGCACAAGCTGCCCCCCACCCAGCTCACCTAAAGAAAGCCCACTGTGAATGAGGCTCCTGATGCTGTGTGTGTGTGTGGGCTCATGAATGAATGAATAAAGGTGGGATTCCCACGCCTATAGAACCTGCGTCTGCAAACGATGTGAACCATTTCACACAATGCTGGCAGGAAAATCAGAAGCTCGGGCATCGTGGTGATCTTCACAGACTACTTCACGGTGATCACGTCACACACACACACACACACACACACACACGCAACTCTCTCTCTCTCCACTCCGTTTATGCTCTGCCTCACTCTCTTATACAGCTAAAGGGGTCGAATTACAGAGAGGGAGGGTTAGAGGGGGAAGGTTAGAGAGACATAGACAAAGAGGAGAGAAAGAGAGAGAGAGAGAGAGAGAGAGAGAGGGTCGAAGATCCAGTTGTGTGTTAATGTGAGAAGAGAGAGAGAGAGGGAGAACGCGAGAGAGAGAGAAATAGAGAGAGAGGGGGAGGAGGGTCCCTGTGTAGCAGCCCGGGCTAAAGCTAACTAGCCATGTTGCTGTCGCCTCTGCTGTTCCTGGTGTGTGTCTGCTAGCGGGCCGCCCTGGACTCCCTATCCGCCCTGAGGTGCATCATGCCCGGCTGGAAGAAAAACATTCCGGCCTGTCTCCAACCGGACCAGGAGGGAGGTAAGACCAAACCGGATCAATCCGTGCAGGTTTGATCCGGCCGGCGTCTGTGCGTGTGCGTGCGTGCGTGCGTGTGTGTGTGTGTGTGTGTGTGCGTGTGTGTGTGTATTTATCCAATTATCGCCGTGGAATCTCTCGCTCAGATTGGTTTGGCGCCGCCGGTTGTTGAGCTCGTGCAGACGGTGACTGTGATGAATATGGGGAAAGTTGGACCCGATACCGTGTGTGTGTGTGTGTGTGTGTGTGTGTGATACACACGGTGGCGTTGTGGTGATTTGCTATTCCACACTGGCGCCGTAATAACGTGTTTATTGGAGCTACGACCGGTCAGCCGAACTAGCAAGGCTGCTAAGAGGCTAATGTCCGTTATACCGGAGAACAACCGTCAGAACTGGCTCTGCCCTTACGGGTGTGTGTGTGTGTGTGTGTGTGTGAACGGTGTCACCTTTTTGAGCGCTGTAGTGTGTGACTGGAAGTGGTAAAAATTGAGAGAGACGCGGGGACATTTATAGTTTTAACGGTCAGAACATCACTGAAATATTTAGGTGTTTTTTTTTTGTTTTTTTTGTTTTAGTCTGTGAGTTAAAGAGCGGAGCAGTAACGATTATAATTCTATGTTATATATATCTTATATGTAAATATGGTAACGAACTGTGGCGAGAGGGGGGAAAAAAATCACGATTCTTGAGACAAACTAATGAATCTCCAATCTCGTTGTACACTGTATAATGACAATAAAGGGCATTTAGATTCAGAACCATCACCAGAGTAGTCCCCTGTCCCTTACTGTACAAGACAAGGTTGTCCCTTATTGGACAAAAATGCTGTGTCCTCTATTGTATTAACGTCTTAATTGGGTCCATCCATACAAAGTTTGATCTTACATCCAAGTGAAAAACCGCAAGTCTCCAGAGATACCAAATATATCAGGATGCATTGTGGGTAAATCTGTATAAACTGATAACCTTAAACATCCAGATTAACGATGGAAGTAAAAGTGGCAAACATTTAAAATGGGAGGTTTACAGTGACAGTGACATTTTAGGATTCATTTTCCACTTCTCCACAGGCCTCCAATACATCCATGATGAATGGTATTTTATGGCAAATTGAAATCATAGTCATGGAATAAAAACGTAAGTGATACATAACAAAGAGGCTGAGGGATAATGAGTCCACAGGAGGACGTCATCATTTTGTCAGTTTGGACATCTTAGTCACAGGACAAAACGTTTAGATCCATTTTGGTGGATTTGGTGTTTTTCATTTTTGATCGGAACTCATTTTCTTGCATTTTCTACGTGGTACACCCCAGTCATTAATGGGTTAGTAATGAGAAAAGGCTAATAAAATGTATCTTAACTCCTTAAATAAACCTGAAGTGCAGTGAATTGAACTGACATCAATTATCAATGAATTGACCGTTGCCAATCGGTCCATTAGGGCTCAATACTTATATCGTATTTTGATCACGTTTGTGATAAATCGTTTATTTTAATAAAGACATTGCAGGGACTTTCTCCCCCTGTTCGTCCTAAGAGATGACGGAAAACACTGTGTCAGCTGAGTGGATGTGTGTAAGCTGAGGGCATAATGGCTGAAGGAAAGTCAAATCAAAAGAGAGTGGAAATGTGTGAGTTTGTGCGCATCATTTCAGGACGCTAGCTTGGAACTGACGTAGCTGGTCTGAGATTAGTCGTGTCAAGTTTGGACCATAATCTAAATTCAAGCTCTATAATTGCAGCACGCACAAGTAGAAACTCTGATTTATCACATCGCTTAGTCATGTTAAATATTTTCCCATCCCGATGCTTCAGTCTGACACGCTGTGCTAAAAATATAAATGCCGATTTAATGTTGCAGTGTAAATGTGTGTACGTAGAACACACACATGGATGATAGTTGATCTCATGTGCACAGCGCTGACTGTATCTTAGCGGTCATGCGGTGCGTCACAGCGGGACGTCAGAAAAATAAAGATGCACTACAAAGTAAACCAACGCGAGAGGAGGACGCGTCAAGTCAAACGGAGTGAAACAGTAAAACGGAGAGAAGAAATTGGGCTGCAGGGTAAAAATAGACCACAGGTAAATAATAGATAGACTGAGTAGACACACTGTAGTACAGCACTGTGTAGTAACCTGGATATTAATAAACTGTCAAAAGATTCAGGGCAGAATAATGTCTGAATCCATAGACGGACGGTGATTGTTTGCTTCCCGTGCTGGACAGCTGTTACATTTGGACAGTAAAAACTGGTCAATGAATATTTTGAATGAAGGAAGAAAGAATGATACTTTATTGATCCCCGTAGGGTTATTAATTCTCTCCTTTTTAACCCATCTTCAATGAGGAGCAGTGGGCAGCACACACATGCAAACACACATGGGACCGACTCCAGATCTTCCTCCTAGTGCCAGGGACAATGGCAGGAGTGATTAGCATGTAACTTAAATCATCAAATTTATTACAGGAAAACGCTTAAGGGACATTTAAAGTCACGGAGGACAGTTTTTTCTCTTACTGTAATCTAAGACCTGTTCATTTTATATAAACACAAGTCCTGATCCAGGATATTGATGAATGGTGCGGCAGTGAGAGAAAGAAAGAAAGTGTGTGTGTGTGTGTGTGTGACAGAGAATGTGACCCTGAAGCTGGCCTGTGAAGTCCATAATGGATGGATCCCTGTCTGTCCTCAGACTGTGCTGTGTTCTGCTGGGTCCAAACCACCGTCACAGTCCTGCGTGGACAGTAGAACCACGGCTGATGCTTCAGATGGAAAATGATGGAATGCTGTAAAATGGTCGGGCGCTGCCTAAAGACGTGTCTGGAATCTGTCCAAACTGTGATTCTTCTCCTGTATGTTTGACTTTGTACAGATTGATGTTTGGACTGTGTGTGTGTGTGTGTGCGTGTGTGATTGTGTTTGTGTCGTGTGTGAGTTCATGTGTTAATGTGTGTGTTTAACACCATCCCACCACTGAGCTTACTAAGCTTATTGAGTAAGAAGCAGAGAAAATGGCTTAAGCACGCACTCATGCACGCACACGCACACAGACACGATTCAGCGTCACAAGCCATTTTCTTTGCTCTTCAGTCAGCACACTCTGAATGAAGGGATGATGTCACAGGTCTCTCACTCTCTCTCTCTCTCTCTCTCACACACACACACACACACAGTGTCCTCTCAGAGGTGTTGATGTCAGAACTTTGCTAATCTTTTGACTGTGGATCTGGAGGCAGACCTTAGGTGTGTGCGTGTGTGTGTGTGTGTGTGTGTGTGTGTGTGTGCATATGATTTCCTCAGCTTAATGTATTATCTCTTTGGCACATTTTACCAAAAGGCACGATTTACCTCCCTCTGCCCGGGATGTGTGTGTGTATAATCTGCATTATAACCAAAGTCAAGAAAGCCATGCGGTGCTGGTGAGTGCAGGAAAACATCTCTAAGGACGGTTCTTACCTGTACTGGACAACAACCTCTACTCTTCCTGCAAGCATTTCACAATAAAATCAAGGGAATGGATCATACAGAACGTGCTGACTCTCACCTGTAAACACACGGTTTACTGTGTTTCTGAAATATGATGTCGTTAAGAGGTCACAAGTCTAAAAAATGTCTAGACATGCACATCATAACATCAATTATACTGCAATTACTGCAGTAAATAATCTTTCCCCACACATTATGGATACACTATAGTGCAATTGCCTTTAGCACAAACCGGAGTATGTTTACTCTGAGCAACAAACCGCAATTATGCAGTTTCATAGGGCTCTCTTCCTGTGGATTCTCTGCATGTCCACGGATTAGTCTCCTTATTCCTGATGCCACAGTGAGGACATACACTCAGAGTATGGAAGTATAATGACAAACCTACCAAAACAAGAGCCTGATTCTAAAAAAGAACCCAGCAACTTGACTTCCTTTAGGTCAAAGGGAAAAAACACACACACACACACACACACACACAGACACACACAGAGTGTGTCCTTGGCAGTGTCCAGGTGGAACAGTTGAGCTGCTGGCATCGAACACACACTCATTTTCTGCTTGGGTAGACTCAGCACGACCACACACATGTCTACATGAACACTTACACACATTTCTACACAAACACAAGCCCTGTGTCTCAGTGTGTCTCTAATTGTCCCACAGCTCTGAGAGTGAGGCCCACAGTGAGACGGACAGACAGAGAGAGAACATTTTTGTCGTGACGTTGGTCTTAGCTGAAGAATAATTAATTTTTGTCTTGTTGATACTACCTCAGCAGAATGAGGGGTCGGTTTGTGTGTGTGTGCGTGCGTGCGAGTGTGTGTGTCCATTAGGAATCAAGGTCAGTCACTCAGCGGTCCATTAAGGGGACGGATTCTCTGTCTCTTTGTTCTGTTTGTTTTTTAGGTCTCTGTCTGCTTCGTTGGCCCCCAGGCTCTATCAGTCACTGTCTGTCCCTATGAATCATGGGTAATTTGAGTAGCACTCAGACCTTTTTGTTTGTTTGTTTTTTTGAGGTTGTCTTCAGACTTGTTCTAGGCTGGACAGGTTTTAAAAGATTAACCTCCGCGGGCGTCCAGCAGGGGGAGCTGGAGGACAGAGATTGTGCGTGTGTGTGTGTGTGTGTTCTTACAGGAGCGTGGCGAATGAGCTTAGACTTCTGCACACACACACGTATCCAATCATGTTCCAGAGCAGCAGAGGCCTGAGAGCGATATGCAAATGAAGCTAAAGCCATTTTAACAGTGAAACACATAGCACACGTCTTTTCCTCTCTCTGTCTCACACCGTCTCTTCCTCTGTCTGTCTCACACGTCTCTTCCTCTGTCTGTCTCACACGTCTCTTCCTCTGCCTGTCTCACACGTCTCTTCCTCTGCCTGTCTCACACGTCTCTTCCTCTG
Organism: Brotula barbata; assembly: GCA_900303265.1. Lineage (NCBI taxonomy): Eukaryota > Metazoa > Chordata > Actinopteri > Ophidiiformes > Ophidiidae > Brotula > Brotula barbata. The sequence continues at coordinate 22,419 of OMNV01018340.1, forward strand.
CCTGTCTCACACTGCCTGTCTCACGCTGCCTGTTCAACTCTGCTTGTCTCTGTCTCTTTCTGTATGTCTCTCTCTCTCTCTCTATATCATAACTGTTTTGATCATATGCGACCTTTATTCTAAAAGATCAAAAAGTGTGTTTTTCCATTAGCGTATTTTCCATCTGTCAGGCAGTGAATGATCATGGGGACTTAAGCTGTCCATACATGGCAGAGGTCAGAGGTCAGCTCTTACACATGCAGACCCAAGCAGTTGTCAATCATTCAGCCTGTTAATTTCAAAGCCCACGGTTAGAAGGGAGAGACAACATGGCTTCGATCCAGACTCAGGGCAAAGGGGGCAAAAGGAAAAAAGTCTGATTTTGTCATTAAAGTTGTCGTTTCTCGAGAATATAGTACTGGAACAAATTCACAATGGCATTGTGAGAATTGAGTCATTAAACGTAAGAAAAAAATCCTAAATGTTACAAAGATAAAGTTTGAATAAGTTAATGAGAAAAAACACTGATATTTTGAGTGTGATATATATATAAATATAGGAAAAAAATGATACAAGAGCAAAGAATGGAGCTAAAATACAATTATAATGTTTACCGTTTTATGAATTAAAATGTTACAAGAATACATTCAGAATATGTTTCAAGAAAAGGCACATTTGGTGAATAGAGTCAACTGCTGAGGTGTTCTGAGCATCAAGTAGAACGTGGATGTGTTCCTCGTGTTTTCATCTGTTTCTGGTATGTAATGTTCATCACGGCCTCACGGGGGCGCCACAATCGCTAGATTAGGACCTTTACGAATACATGGACCAGCACCTAAAACTGGACCTTTACTTGGATTAGGACCTGGACGCGGACCACGACCTAGACCTGGTCTAGGACATAAACTTGAACTTGAACTTGTACCTGGACTAGGACTTAGACCCGGACCCGGACCACGACGTAGACCTAGTCTAGTACATAAACCTGAACCTGGACATTGACACCGACCAGAACCTGGCCCAGATCCTTAATTAGAATTTATAGGGACACAGACCTGGACCTGGACTAGGACTTGAACCTAGACATGGACCAGGACCTGGAGCTGGACAGGAACCAGGACTTGGACCTGTATCCCCATTTTTATGCCTTACATCACATCTCCTCTCCTCTTTCAGTGTTCAATTGCAGACCACTCGGTGGAATGTCAGCCAGTCTCACACACACTCATGCACACACACTCATGCACTACATCTCCAAGGGCCGTCCCCTCCCCCGCATGGACTAGAATGAAGAGTGTGTGAGTCAGGAGCAGGAGGACGGTGAGCAAGGCAAGAAAACCAAAGAGAGAGTGAGGAACCGTAGAAGGAAGGCACAAAGAAAAAGAAGGAAGGAAGGAAGAACAAAGGAAGCAAGGATGAGAGGAAGGAAAGGAAAAAGGACTGAAGGAAGGATGGAGTAATGAAGGAGCTCTGCTGAGTCTTCAACTGCACACATTCACGGAGTGCTGAGAACGGAGGAGTGTGTTAGTGGCGAGAGCAGCAAGGCAGTGTGTGTGTGTGTGTGTGTGTGTGTGTGTGTTTGAGTGAGTGAGCTAGCGAACTGCAAGCCCCCTGATTGGTTGAGCTCAGCTAAATGCACCAACAGCTAGAATAGAGGAGAGAGAGAGAGAGAGGCTGCAGATACAGTAGAGGAGAGAATACAACCGGTGTGTGTGTGAATGTGTGTGCACGAGACAGAGAGAGGTGGCCATCAGCTAGGCAACGTGTGTGTGTGTGTGTGTTACCAGGGTTGAGCGCTGCAGTGAAGGAAAGTGAGCAGGATACCTGATCTCTCTCTCTCTCTCTCTCTCTCTCTCTCTCTGTCTCTCTCTCGCTCTCTCTGTGGACTAACAGTCCCGTTGGCTCGCTCTCATTAGCCTCACTGTGAGCCTGTAGCGTAGCCCGGCCCCGCTCGGCTCGGCCCCGTTGGGCCCGGGTGGTGCTGCCGATGGAGCGGTTTGTGGCCCTGCTGCGTATCCTGGGTCGGAGGAGGAGAGGGAGGCGTTACCGGGCCGACGATGACTACCAAGAGGGATATGAGGACGTTTACTACTACACCAGCAAATACAACACACACCTACTGAGTGAGTGAGCCGCATAGACAAAGACTGGGAGAGAGACAGAGGGAGGCTTTGTTTTATTGTCTTGCTGGAAAAGGTAGAGACATAGACAGAACAGAGGGAGAGAGAGAGAGAGAGAGAGAGAGACGAGGGAGGAGAGTTCATCAACAGATTAGGGCACAAAGTATTCGTGTGAGTGTGTGCGTGTATATAAATGGTCTTGTATTATAGATGAAGGTCGTTAGCTGTTCAGTTTCAGCACACACACACACACACTCCGGCATCCAGGTGACGGAGGGCCAGGTGGTTTGTGGGTAATAACAAGGCAGGAAGTGTTGACTGGAATGGAATGTGGACAATGTAGATAACAAAAACACACATCCGCACTAATTCTAGGTTCAATTCCTGTGATCCTCTGTAGTTTCTTGACTGGATCCAAAACGGTCCTCTCTGGTCCAGATCCTCCTCCTGCTTTTTATTTTGTGTTGTCCTCTGGCTCTGATTCCATTTTCGTCCAGGTTTGGATCAGAATCTCAGTTTTGTGTTTGCTGATGATTCTTTTCTTACTCGAGTTGTCTTCCAAGCTGTTATCTCTTCACTCCGGTTTCTTTCTGGTTTCTTTTCAGACCTTTATTCTGTAATTAGTTGTCACACAGCAGTTCCGTGTCGGTGTCTGATGTCTTCTCGTAGTCCTCAGATCTGACCTAATCTGGGACCCGTGTGAGGTTTGGGTTCAGATTCAGGCTCACTGATGAGTTTTGGCTCGGCGGCTCTGTTTACTCCTTCCATTAACATCCATTTGCTGTCAGCATTGTCCACATACGGAGATCCGATCCCAGAACTCACATTTAGCGTCCACACTGGTGGACACTGTCTATACTGTGATCCGATCTGTGTTGGCTGGGCCTTCGCGCTGTTTCGTTCCATCGTTGGTCTTTGCTCCGCGGATAATCATCATCATTCATCATTCAAGTCACATTTTACAATATGACACCACTTTAAGAGCATTTGTATCAATATTTGTTTTTCTTTGTCATTGATTCTGATTCTGAAACTGGTTTGGATTCTTTGGATTCTGTTTCAAATTCTGGTCTCATTCGAGATTTGGATTTAGCTTCATATGAAATCTGTGTTTGTGTGTGTATGTTTTTGTTTGCAGCGTGTGATTCTATATTAAGGCAATTCAATGCTGGTTGGAGAAACTTGGAGAAACACACACACACACACACGCACACACTGTGTCTGTCCACTCTAACATATGTCAGTCTGCTCTCGCTCTCTCCATTCCTCTTTCTGGATAATAGTTGACTATGTCATTCTGGATTTCATAGATTGGCGTCTCAATGAAGAGAATGTGGTTTTATCGGTCACTCATTCTGTGTTGACGTTCGAAGATTTGACCCGATTGGCACAACTTTGAAAATCCTGTCCTCGTCTCCACGCTCCACGCTCCATTCTTCCTCTGCTCCTCTCTCCCTCCTTTTTCATATATTAATTCATCATTTTGGGTTTTTTTCTGAAAATCCCTGCTCCATATGTAATGCTTGTGTGTGGGAGCTCCTCCAGCTGGTCACTCAGCTGCTTCACAAGCTGCTTGGATTGTTTGTAGTTTGATTCTTGTCTGGATGCTCATGTTTTCTGCCCACCTGTGAGCTCCTCTGACTACAGTAAGACCCGTTTTGTATCGCATGTTTTCTAAAGATAATATGTGTGATTCTTGTTAGTGTAAGTGATCATCATTGGATTTTTCCCCTTGTATCTCTCATCAGTAGTAGGGAACAATAACAGCAGGTCGATGAGCAGCCACTCCCATAATTCCACGAGAAATGCAACCGAGGCGATGTCATACCAAGGTGATAATGTATGGAGTGCACATCCTTATTGGTGCTGTATGGATTAAGGATTAGCAGGCACCTGTACAGAAAATATGATGAATTATCACTTTTTCCTCACTGAGAGGATGTTGGATACATAGAATGGACCTTTGACAGTCGTAGCAAAACTGTTACGGCAATTCAATGCTGTAGCTGAAAAGTCTTTTCAGCTACTTTTTTCGGTGTTTCACATGTTTTACACTTTTCAATTTGCAATTCGAATTGTGCAAAATGCAGACTAGTAGAAACTGTACTACATCAAATCAACTCTTTGGCTTAAAATGTGGGTGAACTGGTCACATGACCTTAGATCAGCTGAAGCCTCCGAGCACAAACTACAAGTTGTCTTCTCGTGCACTTGGACTGTTGATTATAGAGCTGTTCTCATCTGTTCACACATACACTCACACACACACACAGACACACACACACACCCAGGGAGTGATAATAACACTCTTGCAGAGAACAGAAGTAGAAAATGTATGTGTTAACCTTTAATTAGCTTTAACAGTCACTGTCAAAGTGACGTGTGCGTGCACACCCATGTTCTTACGTAAGGAGAAGTCATGGAGACTCAAACCCATGATTTCTGTTTAACTTGGAGATGGGGTGTTACCAGACACACACACACACACACACACACTCACACTCAGCAGGTTATCAAACCTCCAAACTATATCAGTCCGTGTCCATGTCTCTGTCAGTCTGTGTGTGTGTGTGTGTGTGTCATTGAATGGTAAAGCCTCTCTCTTGCTCCCTTGCTCTCTCTCCCCCTTTCCCCCTGCCTGTCTTACCCATCAATTATTCATCAGCTGATTACCATGGTAACAGCTGCAGCTGTGTGTGTGTGTACATGTTGAAGGTTCACGTGACAGCAGGGGGATGGGCTTTGTCACTGTATTATACTGTGTTATTATATTTGATGTGTACACAACCACAATTGTTGCCCTCCATTATTTCACACTGGAAGAACATTCCTATAAAGACGTGGTAATACTTTAACGTACAGTGCAGAAAGTAGTAAACTAAAAACACACGTAACAATCACTTGTACTGTCAGCAGCCGTAGTAGCAGTAGTAGTATTACTGCCCGTAATATTGCAGTTGGGTTGGTTTCAGTGGAAGTTGCACTGGTAGTACTGGTGGTTGCAGCAGCAGTAGGTGTGCTTGTAGTTGTACTTGGTGTAGTTTAGAGCTCCCTGGTGGCTCACCTGGTGTAGTATAGGATTCAGTCGGCCTCAGGTTTGAGTCCTACCTGTGCTCTTTGCTGCATGTCATCCCTTCTCTGTCCTGTCCTTTCTGTCCCATCAAAATGAAGCAGAAATGCAAAAAAAAAACCCCAAAAAAAACAAAAAGTAATTAATGCATTTCAGCAGTGGGAGGTGTGGAAGTGGTATCATAGACTTATGGAAGAACAGCGCCCTCTGCCTGTTTTCAAATGTAAAAGCTGCAGATTTTTCTCATTTGTTCAGGCAAAATTCAGCACTTTGAATTTTCTGGCACTAATATTTGAATATTAACTTTGTGTGTGTGTGAGAGAGAGAGAGAGAGACTATGGGGAGAGAGAGAGAGAAAGGCACACGCACACAGACATTGCGACAATGAGAAAGAAAGACAGAAAATAAAAGAGATACACACACAGACACACACACACCACACACACTAGTGAGAGAGAGAAAGAGGGAGAGGGAGAGGGAGAGAGAGTCTTGGGGTTTTACTACACTTGTAGTAATGTTGCTGTTAATACCTTTTACTCGCATGCAGTAATCCGGAGTGATCAGATGCTGGAACACTGACCTACATGTGTAACCATGGTGACGTCACAGAGTGCTGCCAAATAAAACGCAGTACAATGCTCTCATTCTAGTATTACAGCAGTGCCCGCGGGTACTACAAATACTACATCCATCATCCTAGTATCACCATCATCCATTAATCCATCCATTCTTCCATCTGTCCTCCAGCAGAGGGACACAGATGCCTCACTCTTCCCTCCTTCTCCTCCCCATCATCCCGCATCCTCTTCCTCCTCTTCATCCTCCCTCTGCTCAGGCTCCACCCCCTCCCTATCCTCTCCTCCACTGCTTCGTTTCATGGTGGAGCTTCACATCTGCAGCGGCACCACACAACTGCTCACTCTCTCTGTCTCTCTTTCTCTCGCCCCCATCTGCCTGTCGAGCTTTATGTTGGCTCATTTCCTGTCAGAGGAGCTCGTCTCACCTGTCAGTTGAGGAGGAAGAGGAGAGAAGGAGGAGAGGAACAAGGGTAGGAGGAGAAGGAGGAGGAGTAGTTTGCCGCGGCTGCATCTGCATGGCTCTGCGGGGGGAGGCGGCCCTCGGCTCGGCTTCACCATGATCGCCGTGTCGTTCAAATGTCGCTGCCAGATCCTTCGCAGGGTGAACAAAGGTAGAGAGAGAGAGAGAGAGAGAGAGATGATGTCAACGATGGTGGTGAAGAGCTCTGTGTGTTTGCATGGGATTATCATGCGTGTGTGTGAGCCTGATTGAGTTTCATTTGGTTACACTGCTGACATTGAAAAGACGGAGAGAGAGAGAGAGAGAGGGGGAGGGAGAGGGAGAGGGAGAGGGAGAGAGGCATGAGCTGGCTGGTTGTTTATGACCAATGGCAGCTCTGTGTGTTCGAACGTGTGCGGTGGTAATAAATGATCCTGATTGATTCATTCAGTCGATCTCTGCAGGTTCCTTTGGATGAGAGAGAGAGAGAGAGAGAGAGAGAGATCGGAAGGCAGCATCCTATTTTCATGAATGCAATATTCATGGTGTGTATTAACAGGGGAGGGAGAGTGAACAGAGCAGAAACAGGAACACTGCTTGTGTGTGTGTGAATGTGATATATCTCTCTCTCTCCCCTGTAGTTTCACGTGTTTGTTTTTGGTCTCAGTGTGTTTTTATCACATTTATTATTTGATATTATTCAGTTAACGGATCCGTTTTTGCACTGAGATGTTTCATGGTTGACCTGATTGTTTGATGATACATTTACATCCGTGGATACTTAGCTTGGTGATCTCCGCTTCAGATTGCACCTGCATGCTCGTTTTGTCCTTGAAGTGTCCATTTCCTGTTGATTATTGACATCATCGCTGCTTTGTCACTTTAACTGCATTTTCAAATGTTCGTCTTTTTGTCCATTTGTTGTCTTCTTTGCAGACAGCAGCCAAACCCACTCTTCCATTCCTGTTGTCCTCACTTCTTAATTCGTTTGATTTAGTTTTATAGATGCACAGAATACAGAGCTGGGAGGAAAAATCATTTCTATTACGAATTTAGATTCTTGTGAATTGTCACACAGATGAAGAATCAGTACTTGAATTTTTTTTTAATTGTTCAGTTAGCGTGTAATACAGCTACCCATCATGCACCGTGCAGTGGAGATATTTTATCAACGAGGGAAAAGATGTCAGTTTGTAGACACGACTTTTCTTCAACGAACATTTGATCCACCTGTTATAAGAAAAGGGTTAAAAAAGAAAAATATCATATCAAATTGCAACAGTTGCAGAATTGCAAATCTTGGAAAAAATTGTCCATCCATATCGTACTGACAACCTCTAATGGAACCAATGGAAAACCCTTGTCCTCGGAGTACACTCTGTGGACACATTGTGTACCCTCAGGTGAAGGGGTGTACACACCAACGGAGATGTGTATGTGCCTCAATAAACCGATAAATCGTCCAGTCACATGATCGCGTATACGTTGAAGTGTATACGTGAGCCATGAAAACTCAATTCATGTCCTGGGTCGTAGTGTTTAAAAGAGGTTTAAAAGTGTGTTTATCTTTTGTGGAAGGCGTAAAGTTAACAGGAGGGCCTATGGAGGGGGAGGACGTTCAGGATGTTACGTATGATGATGTCAGTATGGAGGTAAAAGTTTCACGGTCTCTAGTGCCAGAACAAACAAAAACCATCGGCGCCTGAAACCCTTCTCCACACAAAATAGGCTCATTTTAAGAAATCTGACAAATTTCACTTTTTCTATGAAGTGACCCACTTTTTTGGAGGGATTAATAATCATAATTGCTCATCGTCAAATCTTTCTTGCGGACTAAAGTCTCGGTCCGTATTGAGACAAATAACTATTGGCAGGTTTTACGGTGACGTCACATCAACTCAATGTTTGGCTGCACCACATTAGAACACATTAGAACTACAAACGACAAACAATAGCGGAGTACGTGACAGCAGACGCCGTAGAACCAAATGGCTGATGGAACCGATGGCATCTTCTCTATTCCGAGAATCCAAAACCGATTTGTGCTCTGTTTTAAACGCTGAGATCATGACGACAATTTCCAAGCTCTTCACAAAAGTTCAGCAGTTCAAATTAATTCAAACAATTGGCTGTTATATTAGGTTGACACTTCCTTTAAGAGGCAATAGATGACAGCTGGGGACTGATGAGCAACATCTGGAGAGGATCAGCTTTCATCTTCAGTTATTTCTGTAGTGTGTGTGTGTGTGTGTGTGTGTGTTCTAGAGTGGTCATGTTCATTGTTTTTGAAGGTACTGAAATCAAACATGACAGGAAACAGAGATAAGGAGCATAACATTGCATCCCTCCCCTCTGAAATCACTCAGATGAATACAAAGCTATCAGCGATGATGGGAGAATGAAGATGACAATGTAAGAATGGATTTGGTCCGCAGTAACCAGGCGCTGCACGATATGGAGAAAACCTGCGATGTCGGTTGATGCAGCATCAATAAGTAATGTGAGAAGTCCGATATGAAGGTGTGTCATGAGCGTAAGCTCAGATTGGTCATGATCAATGGACTTCATTTCTGTCTCTTTTATCCAAAGCTCTTTACAGTGTTTGCCTCTCATTCACTCATTCATACACTCATTCACACACCGGCAGCTCAATTTGGGGTCTGGGTCTTGCTCACTAAGCCACGCCAGTTATGATGCCAGCTTTACACAACTAATCACAAACAAGGTGCTACGATCCTTAAATGAGACAAACTCACACATATAACTTTCATTTTTTTGCAGCCCTCTGTGAGATGCACGTTGCATAGATGACTTATCACGATAACAATAGAAACGAGTTACGTCGCACAGCTCTATCAGCAACCTACGGTTTGTTTCCACCGCCGTTGATTCCTGCTTCATCCGAGTAGAGTCCTTATCCAAGCTCTCTACACAGCCCGAGTGTGTTGTTTCCAATAAAGAGGAACCTCCTAGAAGAGGGCGGGTTCACCCCAGAAATACACGAGACAAACAATCATTACACTTCCACTTATAGAATGATTTGTGGACCGTCAGCGTTGGTCCAGTCTGGATTACAGAGCAGGACGTCTCTTATACATCAGGATGTTTCACCCTGCAGTGCAGCAACAACCCACAGTTCACCGCAGAAGCTCAGGACTCATGAGTGGACCCTGTCAGCTCTGTGGTCTGCTCCAGTTGAGCTCCGTATTACAGGTCTTGACTGACTGATGGATTCTTTGTGAATGTGTTTTTGTTTCAGATGAGGGGCCGTACACCAAACATGGGGGGTCACGGCCATCAGACGGAGCCCTGGCCATCAGGAGGCAAAGTATACCAGGTAAACACACACACACACACACACACACACACACACACGCACACACACGCTGGTCGAGTTACACTGTTCTCTTTAATGCTATTCTGGTTGTACTGTAACTGCTAAGGTAAGCATTCTCTGAGAACTCTAAATAGAACACACACATACACACACGCCTGCGCGCGAACGCACACAGGGCAGTTGTGTGTGTGTTTTCCACTCCGTGTGAACTGCAGCTGTTTGCAGTCGCATTTCTCCCCTGGACACCTGGAGCTCTGTGACCTACATGCAGCTCTCATCCCAGACCGCTCGGAGTTAGAACGCACGCACGCGGCTGTGACATCACCAACCTGTCGTTAAAACACTCGCAGCCGTCGGAGAGAGCGGGAGTCGGCTCAAGTGGCTCAAAGGGGGAAATTCATACTTCACGGCACCAGATTGAACATCTCGTTAAGGGAAACTGTCGGTACCAACCGAGCGTGTTCATTCGTTCACGGACCATGTTACCGTACTTCTTTTAGTCTCATGATGAATTATTGGGGTTTGTAATCCGGGCGATGTTTTAAGTGATAAATAGAAATGAAGACATTTTGTTGTTGTTAGAAAAATCATCCAGAGATGTTTGGGCATGATGTGTGATTGACTGCCTCATTATTTTTACAGTGATGGATAACGTAAGAAAACAGACTCAACTGAAAACATACTTTTGTAAAAGATATTTAGCTGCTGATGTTAATTTGACTTAAGTACTAAAGGTATTTTTTGAGAATAGCTGTACTTAGGTATTGAAAGTCAAAGTATTTCTCCTCCTATCAGTGTCTTGTCTCCCTTGTGCTGGCCTTCAGATGACCTAAGTGATGATCCTGTCCAACACTCCACATGTCGTGTAATAATCCTTTTGTTACTCACACCCTCTGGTACTTATTTGGAGGCTGTGAGATGAAAGCGGTCTGGTGTTGCCTCCAACAGGGTTTGGCAGCAGTTTGGAACCCAAAAATGTTCTTCAGAAGTGTGTTCTTCAAATGAACTTCAGAATCTGTAGAAGGAGACCTGTGTGCCCGCAAGAGCAAGAAAGTCACGGGCAAAAACTCTGCAGTTATGTTTGATTAAAAAATATGATATTTGAACAAAGTCCTATGTGGCTTCTTATCACCTGAGGACTGCTCACTTAAGGGCGTGCTGAAATATGGGCCCCTGACTGCCTTTCTGATAAATATTTCATGTGTTTGATTAAATATAGATGGACGACAGAATGGAAAAAGGTTTTAAATATCTGTGAGACGACTATTTTATTTTTGTCTGGGAGAGAGAGAGCGAGAGAGAGAGAGAGAGAGAGAGAGATTAGACTGCGGACAGAAAAAAGAGATGAAATACTGAGAAACAAGTAAAAGTGGGAGGACATTCAGCCAATCAGCGGACCTTGCTGCTCTGCTGCAGATGAGTTCCGGGGCTGCTCATTGGTGGAGCTGATGAAGAAGGAGGGGACAACGCTGGGGTTGACCGTGTCCGGAGGAATCGACAAGGACGGCAAGCCACGAGTGTCAAACCTGAGACAAGGAGGCATCGCTGCTCGGTAACGCACACGCACACACACACACACGCACACACACACTGAGCCCAAACACACACTTTCTACGTGCATTTGTGTGTGTGATAAAAAAACTAAAAGATGATGCGTCGTCGTAGGAGCGACCAGCTGAACGTGGGTGACTACATCCGCTCGGTGAACGGCATCAACCTGGCCAAGTTCAGACACGATGAGATCATCAGTCTGCTGAAGAACGTGGGAGAACGAGTCGTCCTGGAGGTGGAGTTCGAGCTACCGCCCGTCTGTAAGTAGAGGACAGATGATGCTGACGCGTCATTGGACGTCATTGTTTTATTCTGTTGATTCTTTTGAGGCGTAGAAGCAGTCCAATACTTTAAGTGTGCATCCGTGGGAAAAGTAGACTTCATAAGGTAACATCTGCACACGGATTTGTGAGAGAATGTAAAGGTAAAAAAACCTGCAAAACAAAAGTTTATCGCTTTGCAGAGAAAATTATATTGAGACATTTTTATTTGATGACACACACACAGTGGCAGCAGTAGATGCAGTAATAGCAGCAGTATTAGTGATATGCATGTGTTATCTACATAATGTCGTGTCAAAGGCTACGCTGATTTATTTCTGCTTTGCATTGCAGCGGTGCAGGGGTCAGGGGTGATGTTCAAGAACGTGGAAGTGACGCTCCATAAAGAAGGAAACAGCTTTGGGTTCGTCATTAGAGGTGAGGAGTGCTCTGTGTGCGCATACGATGTCTTGAGATGATTTGTAGTTCCATAGTCTATAATTGGATGACAATCGCAGTAGGAGCCCAAGAAAGGAACCAATCGCTGGGGTGGACACCCGTCGCCATAGTAACGTAGTCTCAGGTCATCTGTAGGCCACACATTGGCACAAACTTGCCGTTGATCCACACAACGTGAAGAAGACAATGCTCTCTGCACAGGGGAAATGTGACAGGAAACACCTGTGATAGGCACATTGAAGCCACGTGATAACTTTTACAAAACAAAGCATGTGTGTCAGTTCTGGGATTGGAGCTTTATGTTTTAATGCTGCCATATGTATCAAACCAAACTGAAACCTGTCTGAAAATAAGTATTCACACAATGTTTGGTAGTTTAGTAAAAAGCCACGGCAACTCGTTGTTTTGGAAAAAGTACGAGTTTACCCTGGTGTGCGTGTCTGCGTGTGATAAAATGAAAACACGAATATGTTCCTTTGTAGGCGGGGCCCACGAAGACAGGAACAAGTCCCGCCCCATTGTTATAACAACCATCAGGCCAGGTGGGCCAGCCGACAGGTGAGTGCTCTCTCAGCCTGTCTATCTGTGGGAGAAGCCTCAATGCAACCTGACCGTCTCTATGACTACGTCTGTCTCCAGAGAGGGAACGGTCAAGCCGGGCGATCGGTTGCTTAGCATCGATGGGATTCGTCTCCACGGCAGCAGCCTATCGGAGGCCATGAGCATCCTGAAGCAGTGTGGACAGGAAGCCACTCTGCTGATCGAGTACGACGTCTCCATCATGGGTAAGCGATCTGTCTGTCCACGATCGGATCAACAGAGAACAACAACAACAACAGAGAAATATTCCATTTTAACGTAAACATAAGCAAGTGACAACATCGCAACGAAGAACAACCACAACAAATTGCTGCTGCGCGAATGTCAATCGGCTCATTTCATTGTAATTTATTGTGTCCTCAGACTCGGTTGCCACGGCATCAGGGCCGCTGCTGGTGGAGGTTGCCAAGGCGACAGGTTCCAGCCTGGGTGTGGCTCTGTCCACCTCCATGTTCTGCAGTAAACAGGTCATCATCATCGACAAGGTGAAACCAGCCAGCATCGCAGACAGGTACCTGACCCTGATCCTGAACGCATCGTCACAGACAGCATGACATGCCGAGCCTAACACATCTGACGTCTCTACGTCTCTACGTGTGTGTGTGCAGGTGTGGTGCCCTCCATGCCGGGGATCACATCCTGTCAGTAGATGGGAAGTCGATGGAGTTTTGTTCTCTGGCTGAAGCCACGCAGCTGCTGTCAGCTTCCTGTCAAACTGTACGCATGGAGATCCTGCCCCAGCACCAGGCCCGACCGGCCCTGAACGCACCACAGCAAGGTAACACACACACACACAGAAACACAGATCAGGCCCGACCGGCCCTGAACGCACCACAGCAAGATAACACACACACACACAAATAACCAGGTAACCAGCTGATCTTATGACCTTTCCTTTTCCTTTCCGCTTGTCTTAACCTAAACCATCCACTTGTTTGTGTGTATGCGTGCGTGTGTGTGTTTGTGCAGTCAAGGTGCAGCGTAGTCCCCGACCCCTTCCCTGGGAGACCGGAGGCTCCGCACCCCTCCTTCCTCCTTATCACTACAACACCTATCACCCTGACCAATCAGCTACCAGATCGCACAACCGCCATACAAACAACCCTTGTACGTCCAGCTTTCTATCTATCCATCTATCTATCTATCTATCTATCTATCTATCTATCTATCTATCTATCTATCTATCTATCTGATGAATATGATGATGACGATGATGAGGATGATGAGGCATCGAGTGAGAGAAAAGCCTGGTCTTTCTCTCTTTCTCTCTGCAGCTCTCAGTCACTCGTTCTCTCCTGGCTCCATGTCAGCTTATAGTCTCTCGTCCCTCAACATGAACACTCTGCCCAGGAACATGTATCCCACAAGTCCACGGGGCACACTGATGAGGAGGAAGATGAAGAAGAAGGACTTCAAGAGTTCCTGTGAGTATATCTGTGTCCCGACTGTCATCAGTCATATGAAAATTCACTGAGGAAAAGTGAGTATTTGGTTGGTTACCATGGTGACTTAGACCACGTCTCTGTGGACTTTACTAAAGCAGTCTTAGGTGTGGTTCTCATGTCATTTTCCTATATTGTCATTGAATTTCTATGTGATTAATTCATCCCACATATGGTTGAACGTCACACCAGGCTGTAGAAATCTCTTTAAGTAGCTTCTCATGAGGTTTTTTGTTTTTTGTGTAGCTTTGTGCTGGGTTGGGAAACCCTGGTTCTTAAGTGGGCCTGTAAATGTGGGCGGCTATGACTCAGTGATAGAGTCCTCCAACCATAAGGTTGGTGGTTCGATCCCCACCTCCTGCTGTCCATGTGTCCACGTGTCCTTGAGCGAGACACCGTACCCCCAGTTGCTCCCTGGGTGCCTCCAGCTGCCCTCTGCTCCTCTTTGGGGTTCTATGCACTCATCTAATTTCACCTCTGTATGTAAAAAATACAGAATATGACCAAACGAAGGAGAAAGCCTCGATTCTTCTCCTAAATCCCTTCAAGACACTGGATGTGATAACGGGCTGTACTTGACTTGATGACGAGATGATTCTATCTCTACCTGTCCGTCTCTCTTGCCGTCTCAGTGTCTCTGGCGTCCAGTACCGTCGGTCTTGCCGGTCAGGTGGTTCACACAGAAACCACCGAGGTGACGTTGCTCGGTGACGGCATAATGGGCTTTGGCCTTCAGCTTCAGGGCGGAGTCTTCACCACGGAGACGCTGTCCTCCCCTCCGCTCATCGCTTACATCGATCCGGACAGCCCAGCTGAGAGGTTGTTGACACACACACACACACACAAGTGGAGTCAGCTACATACACACACAGTAGCTTCACCACTAACCTCGGCTGTGTCTGTGTGTGTGTCTGTCTGTGTGTGTGTGTCTGTGTGTGTGTGTGTGTAGGTGTGGTATCTTGCAGATCGGAGACAGGATTTTGTCCATAAATGGAGTTCCTACTGAAGACTCCACACTGGAAGAAACCAATCAGCTGCTGAGAGACTCTTCCATCACGGCACAGCTCACACTGGAGATTGAGTTTGACGTAGCCGGTATACACACACACGCGCGCGCACGCACAGCCACACACACACACACACACCGATACACAAGATTTCCAAGTAGATGCAGTGATGCATTTATTTTAAGCCTGTTCACACTGAGTCGGACAGGAATAAATGGAAATGTGGTAAAAAAAAAACGTGTAAAGAACACCGAGTCCACAAAATTAAAACCCAAGTAACACACAACACACACACACACACACACACGACAAACCTGGTGTGAACCGACTCGTTGACATAGAATATTTCACTCATTTAATGTCTCTCTCTCTTTCTGTATCTCTCAGAGTCGGTCGTTCCCAGCTCTGGAACGTTCCACGTGAAGCTCCCTAAGAAACCAGGGGTGGAGCTGGGAATCACTATCAGCTGTATGTTATTATGAATTATCCTCCGTCAGCATCACGTCCGTCTGACTGTCTGTCTCAAAGATGTCTGTCTGTCTGCAGCTCCCTCCAACAGGAAACCCGGTGATCCGCTGATCATCTCTGACATCAAGAAGGGCAGCGTGGCACACAGGTACACACACACACACACACACACACACACACTTGGCTCTCTGTGATGCATAGCTTTGATGGGTCATTTGTGTGTACATTGTAAAACATCTACAAATACAACGAGAAGCAACTATCACAAGAGTTTGGGGCAGCACGGTGGTGTGGTGATTAGCACCGCAGCCTCACACCACTGTTGTGTTAGTGTGTGTGTGTGTGTGTGTGTGTTGCCCACTGCTCCTCATTGAGGATTGATTAAAGTGCAGAGAATTCATTTCCTGATGGGGATCTTTCTTTCTTTCTTTCTTTCTTTCTCTCTCTCTTCCTTTCTTTCTTTCTTTCTTTCTTTCTGTCTGTTTGTCTGTCTGTCTGTCTTTCTTTTTTTGTTTTTCTTTCTTTCTTTTTCTTTATTTCAACTTTGTCTGTAACTTGTTCTCTGCAGGAACTTGTAATTAGTAATAAATGTATTTATAATTAATGTACTTTGTCAAATCAGTTATTTCTTTGGTATAATAAGCAGGATAACATAGTGTCAGCAGATGACACAAGACACCTCCCAATCCCCCTGATGGGGTTTACTCCACGATAATTACCTGTTGACGATACGTTCCGTGTTACTCATGAATTCATGACTCCTTATTTTTGGGCCTTTTTTTTTTTATTTTCCGTCAGGACGGGGACATTAGAGCTGGGAGACAAGCTGCTGGCCATCGATAACATTCGCGTGGAGAACTGCTCCATGGAGGAAGCGGTCCAGATCCTCCAGCAGTGTGAGGAACTCGTCAAACTGAAAATCCGTAAAGATGAAGACAACTCAGGTATCGGACAATAAGATTTATTACTTTCCGAGCGAACAGGTCTTATGGGTTTACACGAATACCTGGGGGTCTTAAGATTCTCCTGAAAAGTCCTGAATGGATCCCTACATAAGGAGCCCTAAAGGATGACATAGAGAACCTCCTTTAGGAAACCTAGAAACTCTCAGAGACCTTGAGAACTTCCTCAGATCCTCCAGTTACCCCCAGGTGACTCCGGAAATATAATGAAGGGCGCCTGGATCTACCTGGAGGACCTCAAGAACCTTGTCACCATGACCTGATCTTGATTGGCTGTCTAATACTATTGAACACCTTCAGGACATGTGTAGTAAACAACATTCTAAAATTGATTACCAATCCAAAAGCTATAAAAGCTCCACATGAGTAGATCTCATTCTAACCAGTAGAAGTGATAACAGGGTTCTCTGCCTCTGGTCTTTTCGACCTTGTAATAAGTGATCACTGCCCAGTTGCTTGTGTTGGAGACACACATTTGAAAACATCAACAATCTAAAACGATTATAAAAATCTGAGGATTTTTAAAGTGGAGGCATTTATAACAGACCTTTGTCACGGTAACATTCATCTTCCTGCTGATCCATGATCCAGGATGATGAAAGGGCATTAGATTCTTTTTTTTTTTTTTTTAAACTTCCTCGCCATTGTGGATAAACACGCACCCTTTAAGAGGTTCAGAATAAAAGACAGGTCGATCGCCGGTTTTCTTCTGAGCTTTCAACTACGTTTATGGCGAGAAACAAAGCACGGCCACGTGCCAGACGCACTCGGGTCACGACCCATCGGCTAACCTTCAGGATAGATAGATCGAGTTACTAGTTACACTTAATCCAACGCTCCTTTTCAAACCTGACTAAAAACGACGGGAGTAAATCCTGTGAAAAATGAAAATACCGAGCCTTTACCTACACAAATCAAACTCAACGATTCTGTTCAATCTAACCCAAAAGAAATCTGCTCAGCTTTTAACGGACATTATGCAGCTGCTGGCCATTTACTTGTAGATCTGCTACCAGGACGCTCACTTATTATTAATACTTGTACACTGTACATCCTGTGAATCATGGTGCTCAGTTCACGTAACAGCCTCTCTCTCCCCGTGATGTAATCAGTGTGTTGAGAACCGTTGATCCCAGGAAATCAACGGATGCAGACGAACGTGAGCCTCTCCGTTCATCACCGAGCAAATAACAATTTACAGTCCTCTTCATACTTGTTGTTTTGTTGTTGTTATTATTTGATTAGTTGAGGTCATTGTGAATTAGGGAAACCTCAGTATTTTTGAGGCTCAAATAAAGTTTGATGCCGACATGAAAACCACCTGCAGAACGCCTTGAAACGCTCGAGAGTCTTGAAAAGATGAAGAATCTCCCTGAGGCATCCTCGGCCGTGTGATTGTCACGACCTCCGACCTTTTCATTTGATACAAAAGAAATTTTGACGTTACGAAAACTGAGGTGATTTTTGTCTTTTTGTCTCAGATGAACAGGAAGTGTCTGGAAGTATCATCTATACGGTGGAGCTGCAGAGGTACGGTGGGCCGCTGGGAATCACCATCTCAGGCACCGAGGAGCCCTTTGACCCCATCATCATCTCCTCTCTGAGCAAAGGAGGTCTGGCTGAGAGGTACACACACGTGACACACGCGCGACACACACAGCACGTACGCGTCAGACTC
>OMNV01018387.1:0-11461 GCA_900303265.1 Brotula barbata
ATGTGGCCAGACCGAGGGCTCTGGAGTTGGCATGGAGTCAGAGAGCCGAGGGATATTTGAAGCTTTTTGTCAGCCATGGCGTCCTTTGACATTTGTCACCAATTAGGAGTTCTCTTTTTATTCCATTCATCCATCCATCCATCCATCATCATCCATCATCCATCCATCATCCTCCATCCACCCATTCATCCATCATCCATCCATCCATCTACCATCATCCATCCCCCCATTCATCCATCATCCATCCATCCATCCATCCATCCATCTATCATCCATCCATTCATCCATCATCCATCCACCCATCCATCATCCTTCCATCCACCCATCCATCATCCACATCATCATCCATCCATCCACCCTTCCACCCACCCATCCATCCATCCATCATCCATCATCCATCCATCCATCCATCCTTCCACCCACCCATCCATCATCCATCATCCATCATCCACCCACCCATCCATCCATCATCCATCCATCCATCCATCCATCCATCCATCCATCCACCCACCCATCCATCCACTCATCCATCCATCCATCCATCATCCATCAACCATCCATCCATCCATCATCCATCCATCCATCTATCATCCATCATCCATCAACCATCCATCCATCATACATCATCCATTTATCCATCCATCCACCCACCCATCCATCATCCATCCATCCACTAACCCACCCACCCATCCATCCATCCTTCCATCCATCATCCATCATCCATCATCCATCTATCCATCCATCCACCCACCCATCCACCCACCCATCCATCCATCCATCCATCCATCCATCCATCCAATTCTGCACTGGAAGATGCATTCAGTGATCTTCGTGGGAGAAAGTGATTGAAACTGTGTGTGTATGTTTGTGTTTGTGTGAGAAATACCGTACATATTGTCCATTGGCATTTATAAACACATCGAGATAAAAAAGAACCTTTCATTGAAAACAAATTGAACATTTAATTAATAATGCAATTAATCAAGATTAAAAATACCTTGACAGCCCTAATTTTTTTACCCATAATTCTTTACGTCTCTCTCAGCTTCTCTCAATTGTCAGTCGGCACAACTGAACAGTTTCACTCCTCTCAATGTAATCAGATGCTCCACAAGCAGGAGACTTGTCCAATTTCCTGCCATGTCACTCTGTCACACTGTCTCCTCTGTCTTAATCCTGTTGTCTTTTTCCTTCGTTACCCACTGCTTTTCCTGCCTCTCATTAAATCACACAATCCACGCCGTATTACAGAAGTGGCAGCTCGTTTGTGATGCCAAGTGTTACGTGCTTCCCAATTTCATTTTCCAGAGTCGCTACAAAGTGAAAGACAGGAGATGTGTCTGTTGCTTGATTGTGTATTAATTAGTTCCCACCTGACGTGTATTATCTTTTTAAGGAAGTGACACAGCATGAAAAATTGTCTTATCTGAGAGTCAGGGTTGTCTATCATCCTGGATTGAGTTGGGTGTACTTTGAAAATTCAAACTATTTTACAATTTTAGTTGAAAACAGTTTGAATAATTTAAGGAAGTAGATTAAGGAAGTAGTAGAAGTTGAATTCGTGTTGACAGTCGATTTTTTGTGAGAAGACTGAGTGGTAATGATCTCTGTCCCTACACCATGTACTTTTAGCCAAAGTACAGCGTACTCATACAGTCTATAAATACATTTGTTCCTCTCTTGCTGCAATAAATGTCGGTACAGAGACTTTGTTAGCCTCATCAGAGTTTGTCTTACACTCAGCAGCTACCTGAAGTGTATAATGGACTCATCCTCCCACATCTAACAAAACAGGGGAGACGTCCCTACTCCTGGGTAATTATTACTTTAAACAAAGAATGCAACTGTCACAAAAATTACTCAGTGTTCGTTACTACTTACAATTATTCTTTCAAACATCTTCTCCTTCTGGTTACTTATGGTATTAACTATACATGCTAGGAGCTTCCTTCTCTTCTTTGATTCTCATTCACCAAGTAGTGAATAGAACCAATTATCTTATCTTGTCTCTTACATTTTTACAACTTTACAACTTCCAGGTGTTTAAGAAAAACCCACTTGACTGTCACACAGAATTTTTCAATCGTCCAATTAGTATTTCATATCAAAGGAATAAAAGGAGCTCATTTATTTACTGCTTTTGAAAACTGTGAGGTAATCGAATCATTAAATTGATCGCAAAGTGTTCTAATTCAGGTATTCCTCTCTCTGAATTTGAACACACACAAGTAATTCCAGTACATGAGTGAAATGGCAGAACGTGCACAGACGGCTCTACCGCGCCGCAACATCACAGATCCATCTGCAGCTCATTAGCATCGTCAACGTGGCGATTCACCACAGTCCTGCAGCAAACCCTGCGATGAGCATCGCTAAGAGTGGAAATCGCTTCACTCCCAAGACGCCATTCCCTCTATAAGACCCGTATGAAAAAGGTATTAGATAGATGGCATCAACAAGAAATCCACCAAAGACATCCTTCAAAATAAAAGCCTGAAGTGCTCATATTTTTAGTATGCTAAATTGACACCCTTCATTTAAAGAAAGAAAGAAAGAAAAATGTCCCGTACACTTGCATGAGAAAAGTTTGCTGGCATTTCCTCTTCAAACCTACACACGTTAGCATCAAACAGAGCAGAAAGCGATGTAAACATGACTACATGTTGCCCACATTAGCTAATAAAAAGGGATGAGAGCTGCTGTCAGCCTGTAATTAAGACTAATGTGCGTTTGAAACACCTAGTCCAAACTACAGTTCAACCTTTTGTCACGTTCGATAGTTTTTAATTTGGTTCGGTCGGCTTCACATCGCATTAAAGCAAGCGTACCAAAGTGTCACGTGTTCATCGATGTGGCTGTTAACTGATTGGTGGAAAAATCTGCCTCGGCTCGCATTACAAACAGCTGATGGTGATACAGCGTCCCTATGAACGTCTGTATAAATGCATTATGAGCTTAACGTGCCTGTGGGGGTTGGCTCAGTCCGGCCCTGTGCTTGTTCCCCCCGGGGGGTTGTAGGAGGTTACGTTGGGCTCCCTGCTCCATCCCCATGGAGTCTAGTAATGTTTATACGGCTTTGTTTGACAGTTCTCTGTAATCTCTTTTCTTTTTTTTTCTTTTTTTGATTGAAGATTGTGTGTCTTTTGTTGTTTTTGCATGCCCAGTCCAATTGATTATTAATGTAGTCAACAGTTCATATTCCCCAAAGGCTCTGTTTCTGCTTCATCCCAAGCTGCTTGTGACGAGCTATTTGCCCAGAATCCTAAGTGACAACAACCTCTACAAATATTTTCATGCAGGAGAAACTGCATGCTGCTGCTACATATCTCCATACATGCACTGGACAATATAACGTAATGAATAAAATGATATAACTTCAAATTTGAGCAACGTACAACTTATCCAATAATGTTCAGGAAGTTGACAACATGCATCCACTTTCAACTCACACTTTGTGGATCACCATGAGGTTTTCAGGGGCAAAATATTCAAACAGGACCCATCATGTAATAAGTTTTATGGATTTATCTTCACATCTGTATTACGACTTCTGTACTTTTGGGACGGCTGACACTTTAAAGCAAACTCTCCCAGAGACGCGATGCTTCTGCAGCAGAGTGTTAGAAGTGCTTCATAAGATTACTGCTGGTATGTTGTTTAAAAGACGATTCCTTATTTTTCTGTAAGATAGAAAGTTCATAACTTTTGATTAGCTTGAGCAACAGCAGCGGAAAAAAAGATCCAACGCTGCTGCTGCTGCACGTCCTCTTTCTAAGCCCTCTTGATATTCTATACCATGAGCCGTTTCAAACAGCCCACAAAATTGAAAAACTGCAACAGCGCGGCATTTTATCGGTGCGGCGGTGTTTTGCGGAGGGTTTCGGTATATGCCCTGTAGTCTATTCAGCAGTTTAGCATCTGTCATTATGGTGAAAGAAATAGAGCTCTCCGGTGAGTTGAGCCTGAGATGCTAGACAATGCGAGAGTGAATAAATGTTAATGTTCAGGGAAGTTAAGCAGCAAGCACGAGGTGACACAACAAGACCCCGGGGAACAACAACATATCAAGCAAAATCTGAGGAGCCTCTGTCATTATAAAGCTCTGATTACATTTGATGGCAGCGTGATGAGGAAAAGGCACGGAAGGTTTGATAACTCCGTCACACGCTGCAGGTTTTCTGGGCAGCAACGCAGCTCTTAAACTTATTTGTGACTAAAAGAAAACAATTAAGACAATAAGGATGAAAATAACCAGTTTTAGCCTTTAACTCTCTCATTTGTTAAGGAAAATTAGAAAGAAATGAAAAAAAAATCAATGGCGCTCAGAGGGCTAACACGGCTGATCGTGTGTGTGTGTGTGTGTGTGTGGTAGCGTGCTTATGTGCAGGCTGAGCCGCTCACTCCAGTTAATGGACAGCTAATATCATGAGTGAATGGTAAAAGTAGAAGCTGATCCGTGAGCAGATGGAAAATCAATAGACTATTAAAGTGTATAGAGCAGAGGGGACACGAAGGCCGGAGGAGGAGGATGAAGGTGAGGGAAGAAAATACAAGATGGAGGAGTCCTGAAAGTGTGTGAAAAAGACCAAATGGGGAAAAAGGTTTGAAGGGGATGAGGGTAAGACGAGCAGTAAGTAAGAGTCAAAGTAAGTCATGTTTTTCTTTTGTGTAATAAAATAGGTATTTTACAAGGAGTAAAACCATGTAGTTGCTTCAGTCAGATCCTTACTCCATATTCATTGTTGGACCGATACGTTTTGATTTCGATATCGATACATACCAACTTTGTTGTTGGACTAATTTGATCCTATTTTTTCAACAAATTCAGACTATGAAATTTACAGTATTACAGAAAAGTTGTTTTATTTTTCTAGTTTTCTAGTACAAAATGCAATATAATCAAACTGATACAGCTGAAAATGTATCGTTAGATGAAACAAAGCTCACGGGATGAGGGATCATGGTGAGTTTATGAACTTGTGGTCTGGGACAGGAGCCCACATAGATGATGAGTTGAGGAAAGACACAATAACGTGTAAAACATGTCCATTTTTAGCATTAATAACAATGTTACAGTTATTAATATAGACTTGTTTGAAGTGATGATCAGAAGAATACCAAGAGAGAAGACCCTGATTCTGCTGGGGGACTTTAACACAAGAACCGGGTCATACCATGTTGACCTCCTGCCTTGCTCAGCTTAGAACTGGAACAGTGAATGGAAATGGACAGCCTCCATCCATCCTCTGTCCATTGTGTATCTCAGCCCAGAGTTCCCTCTCACTGGTTGTGTTCTGTAGCTCCTTCTGGTGCATTGTGAGATATTCCCAGGCCAGAGGGGATATGTAATGCCTTCAGCATATTCTGGGACTACTCTGTGGTCCTCTCCAGTTGGCCATGCCTGGAAAAACCTCCCAAGAACCACCATGATAGATGCCACCTCAGCCGGTTCCTTTCAATGTGAAGGAGCAACAGTTCTCCTCTTGGCACCCCCTGATGTCCTGATGAGGCTGTTTGTATTTGCATCTCATTGTTTTTAAAAATAGACACCACCACAACAGGGTGTGTAACAATACACCCTTGTGCCTCCCAGACTGATTGTCAAATCTCAGATTCAGGAGGAGAAATGTGGTACCCCATCCAGATCCTGGATGGTAAACCATGAGGAATGAATGAGGTTCAATTGGGTTTTAATTAATGAGGGTGCAGGAACTACATAGAGGTTTACGGTCAAACCCATTCACACATACCATTTCCTCCATTTGGACTCACACTATCAACACTATCAGCTACAAATTGAGAGTAATCCACACGCTACACCACCGGGTGCAATCCATCTCCACGGACACCGGGTCCCAAAGTCAGGGAACAGACGCACATTAATCAGGAACTAAAATCCTGTGGGTATCCTAATTGGATCTTTGTCAATTCAGAAACTAGGTGATCCAAAAACAAGAAACCTGATAAACATCAGGGACAGAACAGGAGCGTCAGAGACATTTAGGAGGGTTTTTTTCCCCCAAAACAAATATCCCGGTGAAGCATTTACTCCACCAAAAAGTTGAAATCCCGAGTGCAGAAATTTTCATGTTGGTGAACTCAGCGGCATTACTGCACCGTGGCGACTACGTGGCCTTATAAGACACTGACAACCATATGAAAGCATATAAAAGCTATACGGGCTGAGTGTATAATGTTATTTTTGAGCATACGTGGACGTTGCAGATATTTTCTATGAAGAAAATGTTTTTTTCTTTGACCCTTTGTGCTTTTCTGGGCCACTCTGTCTCCATCTTTACCCCAGCAGATAAAACCAGTGCCTCTTCTGAAAGCTCTGATTTTTTCAGGCAGCATCATTAGATGAGGATAGACTCGTGTTTCCAGAGGCTTCTGTGAGCTGATGGCTCATGAAGCGTGTACTTGCATCACCCGGGCACTCAAGAGTTCTCTGTGTGCATGTGTGTTGAAAAATTGAACATGACTGCAGGTTTCTCACCACACTCTCCGGCCACGTTCTGGGCTTTGTGTGATCTAGTTTTGGCACTTTGGTTGATTTTTCCCGATTTCGACGTCAAATTCAGCAGATTTCAAATTTCATACCTCCTCATAACAAACAGTTCTTTTTTGGTTTTTATGAATAAATATCAAAACTTTTGCTGTCGTTATCTTGAAATCAGATATTTAGAAATATTTACGGTGTACTTTCAATGAGCAGTGGATCATCTTCGTTTGGATCTAATGAATCCATATCTTGCTCCGTGGTTGGAATACTTTGCTCGCCAGACTCTGCCACAAAATCCCTCCAACCGGTCCAAAATGCTGCAGCAAATCTTGTTTCCAACCAACCCAGACGGACAGGTTTCTGGTCTCCTGGCCTCACTAGAGTGGCTCCGAGTTGCTGCAGGGATCAAGCTGAAGACCTTGACGCTAGCTTTCAGGTCAGCCAACAGGACAGACCCTAACTACATGAGCACATTTACACAACTCCATACTTCTACCTGGCCATTGTCTCCTGCTGTTGAGCCATGTCGGGTGACTGAGGATGCCTTCACTGTCCCCAGGTGGTGGAATCACCACAGGTCGATTCATTAAAATGCTTCAAAAAGCACCTAAAAATGTCAGCAGTTAACTCGTACATTCAAAAAAGGCAGGGTATGAAAATCAAACCGTTTATATCTTAATCTGTGTTGATGGCTTAATGGCTGTTGACTTGATTGCTTCGCACTTTATGCATAAACTCCTCGATTTAGTTAAATCACTTGTCAGTCGTGTTGGATAAAAGTGTTTTGCAAATGCACGAATAAAAACTTTCTCTAACGTTTATATTTGTTCAATAGTTTAACCTCGGCTGCATTTTAGTGGCGAGTGCACGTTGGTTCATTCGCCTGTTAATGTACAGTAATAAACAGAACCTCTTGTCCCAGGATATGCATCAATATGTGAATTTGGTTTAACCTGCACGTTGGAGGACCGGTGTCTTAGTTAAAAAAGTTGACAAATGTTCTATTAAACGATGTGACAAAGATCTTGCAATTACAAGTACAAACTGATTAATCGATACCGTTGTCAAATATGGGAGCATATTGTGAGCGTGATAATAGTGTGATAGCTTGATAAGGGACAATAAACGCAGAGCTGAAAACTAACACTACATCAGCTTAGGCGCAAAGCTTTTCCATCTTATGATATTCAATATTTTATATAGAAATAATGTTTTTTCTACTCCTGATAGCCGTGGGTCCTGCTTACATTTAATTGTACTGCAGGGAATGCCGAGAAATCCTCAAGTGCAGCCTGAGCAGGAGCAGTGATTTATAGTCCATCAGCTGCTGTGTAAAGGTTACTCCCACAGGCAACAAGGACCAAATGAAAATACTGTACAACCTCCAGCCATTTATTTTTTTCTTTCCCACTTTCTTTCCAAGTGAAAACAAAGTAGCCTCAATAGAGTCATCACAGATACCTTCCCCAACTCCTGTCTCACACCCTCCCTCACAGACACACTCACACCACCGCCTGGAGTGTTCAGGCTAGGGCACAAATGTCACAACTATTACAAATCCTGTTGTCTCTGTCAGTGGGACAACAGCAGCCACCCAATTAACCTTTAGCCACACACACACACACACACACACACAAATACACACTCGTACACACACAAACACACAACAGTATAGCATTTTCCCATTCAATTTCATGTTCTCTCTACAGACTTGCTGTTGCAAGATCAGTGGATTCTGTCGTCTTGTCAGTTTGACAGGAAAACACAGCAGGACATATTGAGTGTACAATGTATATACATCCTCTGATGCTTCTGTTTACATAGAAATATAACTATGAAAATTTGAAGTGGGTTTACGCATCATAACAATAACAACAATAATAGAAATAATAATCATCATCATCTTCATTGTCATCATCATCATACAAATACTGCTACTACTAATAATATAATAGTAACAATAAAAACAATAATCATCATCATCATCATCAATCATCATCACCATTATCATCATCATCATCATCAATCATCATCATCATCATCATCATCATCATCATCATCATCATCATCATCATCATCATCAGAAGCATACAAATACTACTACTACTAATAATAATAGTGATAATAATGATAATAGTGATAATAATGTTACATCCATTTTATAGACAAATTGACTTTCAATGTATATATTTTTTTAAATCCCCAACGTTGTAGCGGTCCATTTGTGAGTAAATACTGTTTCAGGTAAACCACAATTTTACAATTGCTGACAAAATCAACAAGCAATTTCAGGATATGGTCCGTGGTTTGGTTCCAGGTTTGTTGATGCGGAGGAACACTTAAGGAACCTGCAATGAACCCAGTGAACCACAATCATAGGTGAGGGGTAGACAATCACCTCCAACACATCAACAAACCCGTGCTTACACGAGCAGTAACAGCTGCCAAGCAAACGTGTGGTTATGTAAGATACCAGCAGCAGCATATTTACTAAAGCCAAAGCAATTTACCCCCAAGGATGCTCCGTTTTGGGTTGCTGCAATTCTTCAATTTAATGGGGTATTTACTGATAACACCAATGTAACCATCGATTAATTTTTTTTCCTAAAATAATAAAAGTTCTGTTATGCTGTTTTGAGCCTCCCTGTTAATTATTTTCCATATAAAGTTAGAGTGGGTTTTTACAGCCAAGGCCCGTCAACGATGTGCATCCAGGGAACACCAACCACACGGACGAGTCCTCTCCCCCTGGTAAACGTGAAAAGGGTACAAAGCAATAAAAAAATGGACAATTACATCGATTGGAACCTTGCTTAGAGGTATATACAACTGTGAAGTGATTCTCCCTTGTTGCCCTCGCTGTTTTGTGCAATTCTATGACCCTCTCCCACAGCTGTGAGCCGTTTAGATGATAGGACTGACATATAGACTGGATATAGATACAGACAAGAGAAAAAAAACTCTGCAAAGTCCACTTACTGTTTGAGACGTTTACAAAATCACAAACGCTGAACACGGACTTCTATTTGCTCTTTCTTGTGTACTTAAATATAAGAAAAGTTTTGAACTTCTCAGTTAAGTCGTGACCTTTATTTATATTGAATAATAACAATAGGTGAACGTGTGGGAGGTAAAGGAAAGGAATGATGATATTAAAACATTACGATCTAAGACCTGTAGTTGAAAAGTTGGGTAATTAGGATGTCTAGTTAAATTTAGTAGCAGTTATCCAACTCAGTTTTACACATTTCGAACATTGAATCAGGTCACACTCCGTAGCAGTGATCCCATCCTACTCTTAGCCTCCAGGCAGAATTGCTCGTTCTATCCCGCCGTGTCTTTAAGTCGCACAGGAGATATATCGGCCCTTTATATCAGCGTGCACAGACACGTCCTCGTACGATCGAGCTTAGTTCAGACACTGTGTGATAATCATGTCCTATTTGCTCAGAGGCCATCCTGGAACATGTACTCTGAACTGCCATCCAGCATGTTTGATAGTCTAGATGCCCTAAAATCCCATAGAGAACCAATGATAGCATAATCATAAAGCTTTGACATATTTCTGAAGGTTGGCTGTTATCAAACAAGTTCAACCAAGCCTATGGACTTTATGTAAACAAGTGAAAAGACGAAGAGCCTCTCTTCGTCTTTATGCATGTACAGATTGAACGAACAGTCCTGATAACGGCTACAGCAGGTTGAACACAGTCTACAATCCACCCCTGATGATTAGCCCATTCAGTTTAACTATCCATCAGATTAGTCTCCAAATGAAAATATGTAATTGCAAGGCTCAGTCCGACAGTAAACTCGTATCTGATTAGGAATAAGGATCGCGTAAACTCCAAGTCAGAACGATTAAAAGTAAACGCCAAAGGCGAGCCAGATATGGAATCAAAGTTAATTTCCTAATTTATTCATTCAGGTGTAATTTTACCAGCCAATGTTGCAGAAACAAGAAAATAAGAAGATAAAATAACACGGATAAATTAGAGATTTCCTTATCTTTTTAACAGCTATGTGGAAAGAGTTCAGCTCAGCTTTGTGGTTGGCTAAGAAGACACCCATGTGATCAGACTTTTTCAACATCAGTTTACACTTCAGAGGACTGCAGGGGTCTCGGTGTGTTAAAGTGACAGGAAGACTCAATCCATGGTCATTGTTGTGGAAGTGAAATATTTTCACCGAGACCATTCAAATGACACCAAACACGAGTAGTACAATTCATACAGGTTCTGGTTAAAACTCTGCATCCTTGAGTGATCTGTTAATGGCCCAGGGGTCAGAGATCACCGTGAAACGGGACGACAGGTCATAACCTCACACAGCTGCTCGGCTCTTGATGCCATGTGACTTTAATCCCCTCTCATAAAGGAAGCGGTTTCGGTATGCAGAAAACAATAAACCGTCAGAGAACAGGTATGAGGGAAGCCACACACACTCGCAGTCTCTGTCCTGGCCTGCCTCACAGCAACATCTTTCATGTCAATAACACA
This sequence comes from Brotula barbata, assembly GCA_900303265.1. Classification (NCBI taxonomy): domain Eukaryota; kingdom Metazoa; phylum Chordata; class Actinopteri; order Ophidiiformes; family Ophidiidae; genus Brotula; species Brotula barbata. Next base: position 11,002 of record OMNV01018387.1, read on the forward strand.
CTCATTTTTTCTCAAGTGTGGCCTCTCTGACTGTTCCCCCACCTCAACGTCCAAGCACGCTTGATAAAAGGGATTACGTCTATCAACAGGAGTACTTTTTATATAAGAGCAGGACCGTTCACTATCTGGGTCATCTGTGCTGTGACATCATCAATTCTGCTTCATAAACAGCCTAAACCTGTGCAGTTGGGTGCAGCCCCCACCCCATCACTCCCAAGCTGTCAGTCAGCATGATGGGATTGAGCTTTATAATAAAGTCCACCTCTGCCGCCTGTGACTCATGTTATGGAAATCCATGGCACACAGCGCATTGTTACCACGGCCAGGGTTGATAGTGGGGATGATTAAACCCAGCGCATTGTAAACTACAAGGCACTCGGAGAGCACGCATCTCCACCAAGGCCGAACCGTCCCCCGTGTAGGTCTCCCAGTCATGAAGTCTAACAGGTTATTGACTAGA